>CAUYQV010105176.1:0-15088 GCA_963574575.1 Galagoides demidoff | reverse complement strand
GAAATGGGATCACTTGTTCTTTTTTTCTTAATAAATAAGTTTGAGTTCTTTGTGGATTATTAGACCTTTGTCAGAAATATAACCTGCAAATATCCTCTCCCATTCTCAGGGCTGTCTACTTGCTTTACTTACTGTGTTCTTGGCTTTACAGAAGCTTTTTAGTTTGATCAGATCCCAGTAATGTATTTTTGGTGTTGCTTCAATTGCCCTGGGGATCCTCCTCATAAAGTATTCTCCCAGGCCAATTTCTTCAAGTGTTTCCCATGCACTCTCTCCATGAATTTTTATAGTTTCATGTCTTAATTTTAAGTCTTTTATCCAGTGAGAGTCAATTTTTGTTAGAGGAGAAAGGTGTGGGTCCAGTTACAGTCTTCTACAAGTCACCAGCCAATTCACCCAGCACCATTTGTTAAATAAGGAATCTTTCCCCCAATTTATATTTTTGATAGGCTTATCAAAGATCGAATGATGTTATGTGTCTGGATTAATCTCTTGGTTGTCCATTCTGTTCCATATATCTACCTCTCTATTTTTGTGCCAGTACCATGCTGTTTTGATCACTATAGATTTATAGTACAGTTTGAAGTCTGATAGCGTGATTCCTCCTGATTTGTTTTTATTTCTGAGTAATGTCTTGGCTATTTGAGTTTTTTTCTGTTCCCATATAAAATGAAGTAATTATTTTTCCAGATCTTTAAAGTATGACAGAAGTGTTTTAATAGGTATTGCATTAAATCTGTAGATTACTTTGGGTAGTATGGACAATTTAACAATGTTGAGTCTTCTCAGCCATGAGCATAGTGTGTTTTTCCATTGATTAACTTCTTCAGCTATTTCTTTTCTCAGAGTGTCATAGTTCTATTTATAGAGATCTTTCATGTCTTTGTCCTTTTTTAGGTACACTCCCAGATATTTCATCTTCTTTGACACTATTGTAAAGGGAATAGAGTCTTTGATTGTTTTTTCAGCTCAACTATTGTTGGTATATATAAAGGCAACATCTGCAAAGAGTGACAGATCTCCTCTGATCCTATTTATATACCCTTGATTGCCTTCTCTTGCCTAGTTGTGATGGCTAAGACTTCCATTACAATGTTAAAAAGGAGTGGAGACAATGGTCAACCTTACCTGGTTCCTGATCTGAGTGGAAATGATTTCAATTTTACTTCATTCAGTATGATATTGGCTGTGGGTTTGCTGTAGATGGCCTCTATCAGTTTAAGAAATGTCCCTTCTATATCTATTTTCTTAAGATTTCTGACCATGAAAGGATGCTGGATATTATCAAAAGCTTTTTCTGCATCAATTGAGAGAATCGTATGGTCTTCATTTTTTATTTTGTTTATGTGATGTATTATACTTATAGATTTACATATATTCAACCACCTTTTAATGATTCATTCAACAAATAATAATTGACTATAGTTCTTTATGTCCAACACTGTCTGGAACCCTGAGAGAAAACCCACTTGGTCATGATGTATAATTTGTTTGATGTGTTTTGGATTCTGTTTGCTGAGATCTTATTGAATATTTTTGCATCAATATTCATTAGAGATATTGCTTTATAATTTTCTTTTCTTATTGAGTCTTTTCCTGGTTTGGGGACCAGGGTGATATTTGCTTCATAGACTGTGTAGAGAAGTATTCCTTCCTTTTCGATGTTTTGGAAAAGGTTAAGTAATATAGGTACTAGTTCCTCTTTAAAGATTTGGTAGATTTCTGATTTGATGCCATCTCGTCCTGGACTCTTCTTTTTTGGGAGATTTCGTATAGTTGATTCTATTTCAGTACTTGATATAGGCCTGTTCGGCATTTTCACTTCTTTCTGTTTAAGTCTAGGAGGCTGGCGTGCTCCCAAGTATTGGTCAATTTCTTTCAGATTTTCATATTTCTGCGAATAGAGTTTTTTTGTAATATTCACTAAGGATTTTTTTAATTTCTGAGAAGTCTGTTGTTATTTGGCGTTTATCATTTCTCATTGATGATATTAGGGATTTTACTCTTTTATTTCTGGTGAGGTTAGCCAGCAGTTTATCTATTTTATTGTCCTTTTCAAAAAACCAACTTTTTGATTGGCTGATCTGTTGTATAATTCTTTTATTTTCAATTTCTTTAATTCTGATCTAATTTCAGTTATTTCTTTTCTTCTTCTGGGTTTGGGGTTGGAGTGTTCTTCCTTTTCCAGTTGCTTGAGTTGTCCCATTAAGTTGTTGACTTCCTTTGGTTCCATTCTTTTGAGGAAGGCTTGCAATGCTATGAATTTCCCTCTAAGGACTGCCTTTGTGGTATCCCAGAGGTTCTGGTAATTCATGTCTTCATTATAATTTTGTTCCAAAAATTTCATAATTTCCTTCTTAATTTCATCTATGACCCAGCTATCATAGAGCATGAGATTATTTAGTTTCCATATTTTTGTACAAGTATGGAGATTCCTGTTGTTACTGAGTTCAACTTTTATTTCATGATGGTCTAAGAAGATACAAGGAATAATTTCTATTTTTTAAAATTTTCTGAGGTTAGACTTGTGACCTAAGATGTTATCAATTTTGGAGGATGTTTCATGGGCTGATGAGAAAAATGTATATTCAGTTCTCTTAGGATGAAATGTTCTGTAGATGTCTGTTAAATCTAATTGTTGAATGGTTATGTTTAAATCTAGAATTTCCTTGCTTAGTTTTTTATTGGAGGATCTATCCAACACTGCCAAAATCTCTGACTATTATGGTGCTGGAGGTCATCAAGTTGCTCAGGTCTGTTAGGGTGTGTCTTATAAACTGAGGAGCATTCTAGTTGGGTGCATAAAGTTAATATTTGAATTCTCCTCATGTCGAGTGTTTCCCTTGACAAAAATGAAGTGAACATTCTTATCTTTCTTTACTTTTGTTTGTTTAGAGCCTATTGTGTCTGTGAATAAAATTGCCATGCCTACTTTTTTTCTGATTTCCATTTGCCTGAATTGTAGATGTCCATCCTTTCACCCTGAGACTGTAATTATCTTTTAAGGTAAGATGAGATTCTTGAATGCAGCAGATATCTGGCCTGAGTTTTTGTATCCAGTCAGCCAAACTGTGCTTCTTTAGTGGGCAACTTAAGCCATTCACATTAACTGAGAGTATTGATAAGCCTGGTAGCATTTGGGGTGTCAAGTTTTTTGAAAGTCCAGTGGACATTTTTAAACCTTTCACCACTTTGGAAGTTGGGGTTTGAGCAAAAGTTTCTGAATGCGTTTATTTTGGTGAAGGAACATTGTGTTGGTCATTGTGGAGGATGGGTCTGAGAATATCCTGGAGACCTGGTTTAGTTATGGAAAATTTCTTCATCATGTGAATGTCATTAAAGTATTTAATTTCTCCATCATAAATGAAACTCAGTTTAGCAGGATGCAGGGTTGAAAGTTGTTTTGTTTTAGAAGGTTAAATTTTGAAGACCATTTTTTTTCTGGCATGAAAAGTTTCAGCAGACAGATGTGTAGTCATTCTAATATTCTTCCCCTTGTAGGTTATGGTTATCTTATGTCTGGCTGCTGCAGAATTTTCTCCTTCCTGTTAGCTTTGGCAAAGTTAATTGTAATGTGTGTGGGAGATGCTTTATTTGCATTGAGTCATGCAGGGGTTCTGAAACTGTCTGCTCTCTGAATTTCAGTATCTCATGCTATGTTGGGGAAGTTATCCTCAATTATCTCTTGGAGTAAGCTTCTGTGCCTCTTGGAACATCTTCTTCTCTGTCAGGGATTCCTATAAGGTGAATATTTGCTTTTGGGGAGTAGTCCCACAGCACTTTAAGAGAATGATCTGTTTTTGCTCTCCACTTCTCTTCCTCTTTGAGCATTTGGGAACATTCAAAAGCTTTGTCGTCAATGTCAGATATTCTTTCTTCTACCTGCGCCATTCTCTTACTGAGGGATTCTACTGTATTTCTCACATCTTGGAGGTCTGCAAATTCTTTTCTCAATGTGTCAAAATCTTTGGTGATTTTGTCTTTCAAGTCATTGAATTCTTGAGACAATTTTTGAATTATTCCTAGAATTTCTAATTCCAACTTCCATTCTGTTAATCTTATTTGCCATCCAAATTCTGACTCAATTTCTGACATGTCAGCCATTTGTTTGTAAATTGGATCATCTCATGTGTCTGCCTTGTCATTCCTTGGGGGAGTTGATCTACTCTGGTTATTCATGTTGCCAGAGTTTTTCTGGTGATTCTGCCCCATGAATATTTTTCACTGTTTAGCCAGATGTGCAAGAAAGGTGAAATTGGATTTGGGGCTCCTGGAGTTGTAGTTAACCAGCCCTTTTCCAAGGAGCTGGGACTGGTGGCTGTAGTTTTTCCCTTATTTTGCAAAAGACCATACAGTATTATAGTCTGAGACTCTGAGAACATACCTGGTGTGGTGGGGTTAGGTGACTTTGTCTTGTATTTAGCTGATATTTCTCTAATTCTAGTGGATCAGTGACTCTGGGTTGAAGTCTCAGCTCTGAAGAAATACAAGCAACTAAGACACCCCGCCTGCCACAGACAACAACTGGAAGAGGAAAGTCAACTCTTCCCACTACCACACAACCAGGTTACCACCCTGGAGGGTCCTTGAGAGATTGGCCCAGGTTAGGCTTTCCAAACCAATTGACCCAGTCAGTACTAACTTTCAAGTGGGAGAGTTTGAAATGTCTCCAGTAACTAGATAGCAGAGGTATATTAGCTGCTCAAGTGTGGCTAGCTCCAGTGCTCTGTGGAGTCAGAAAGGCCCACCCAGTAGCAGAGTTGGAGGGCTAGTGTCTCTTTTCTCTCCTTACCCCTCTTTCATGCCCAGTCACTGGTAACCCCACAGGGCTGTGGTCCTGTTTCCTCCAATAAGCAGATGTGCCAGGGCTTTGCACCTGACAGAGTCGAAGAAATTCAATGCCCCCCTCGGCCCAGCCACCACTTCCAAAAGCCTGCCTGCTTTGGGTACCCAATGGCAATATAGGGAGTATCCCACCTGAGCTCAGTCCAAACCTGAGGATAATAAGTCAGCAAATAATTTTCTCCCTCAGCCACCATGCCTTTTCCCCAGCCACTCTGCAGTACAAGAATCCCTATAGGGCAAGCTCTGGCTTCCTCTGGCAGTCCTCAGAGTTGGGGAGGTGTCTCTTCAAAATTAGACCCCTGTAGGATCTCTCTACTGTTGCTGAATCTTCATGGGAGGTGTCCCTGTGCTGCTTCCAGGAAGCTCATGTGGCCAGAAAGTGCCTAGAGCCACTGTTCTGGCAGGGTGGAATGTGGGTCACGGAGGTTTTGGCAGGGTGGAACGCTGGGTATGCAGAGGTTCTGATAGGGCAGAGTACAGGGTGCTCGGCTCCCAAGCTTCCTCCCGAAGCTGGTTTGCACTTTCATAGAGCCAAGGCTGACAGCCTCCCCTACTTTGTCTGTCTGCAGTACTGCTGGGCTCACTGTTGCAGTGCAGCTTTTCTACCACGGACCTTGCAGTGCCTGGTCCTGGCAATGAACTGCAGATATTCCAGTCTCTGCAGGGGTCAGGCCTCAGGACCATCAGGCGAGGGGAAAGGGTGGACTGGAAGTTCAAAATGCAGGGAAAATGTTAGTTCAACTTTCATCCCTGGCAAGAGAGCAATCAGGGTCACAGTAGGGTCTCTCTGGAGAAGTAGTCCCTGCTTCCAGCAACTCTCTCCTGTGGGGGAGACAAGAGGACCTCAGTTTACCACTTGCCTGTAGAAAACCCACAGCCAGCAAAAAAAAAAAAAAAAAAAAAATTCTTGGGGGAGGGGACACTCTTTTTCTTTGGGATGAGTTTTGCACCTGAAATTTGCTTTCTTGGAGTCGCAGCTTGCCTCAGCAGAGGTGATGTGCAGTTATCACTCTTCTCTCTCAGCTCAGCTCCCAGTCTTCAGCTTTATTGGGTACTTTCTGGTCATTATCCTTCCCTTTGGAGGGGAGCTTCTGTCGAAAGCTGGCTCCAGTGGGCCATCTTGTCGCTCCTTCCTATCTCTGTTTTAATGCTGCCATTTAACCTTTAACCCATTGTGTAATGACTCACTTTTTAGATTCCTCAATAACTTGCTTCTCTCACTCTGCAAATGCAGATGTGCCCCAATAATTGTTGGGGTATGTCTTTGGTCCATGCTTGTTTCTTTATATGCTGCCTCTCATAGACTACAATGGCTTTGATTATCGTTCCAATATCTATACTTCCTAAATTAAAATGGGTAGTGGTCAGGTGCTGTTCCTTTCCTCTCACTCCTGTCTTCTTCATTTCCTTCAGTTCATGCTTTGCACTTTAAAACTGTTCTCACTGGGAACTTTTGGCACCTGAAACAGTAAATTGGTATACCATCTGTTTTCCCACAAAAATATTCTCCAGAGGTTGATGTGCTCTCCTTCAAGCTTTAAGGCATTTTCAAATCCTCCCTATCATTCTTGCTTTAGAGCTTCCATTAAACAAGTTATATCATCCTGTCCACTTTTCTTGCCCACTTATTATAGAGGCTGTTTTCCTGTCTAAGGTTCTTATTGCTTGAGCCATTAGTTTATCCCCCCACACTATATTTCTATATTTATCTATGTATGGTTGACTTTTGCCCAAGTTATGAAGTAGAACTTGTGTGAACATATACGTCAGCCAGGTAAGTCAGAAAGCAGAGGGCAAACATTCATTCTTGATTAGCAGTCCTCAGCCTTTTTGGCACCAGGGATCAGTTTCATTCATGGAAGACCATTTTTCTGTGGACCAGAGGGGAAGGGAATAGGTTTTGAATGATTGAAGCCTCTTATGTTTATCATGCATTTTATTTCTATTTCATTGTAATATGTAATAAAATAATTATACAACTCACTATAATGAAGAATTAGTGGGAGCCCAAGGCCTTAAGACAGTCTCATCTGGAGGAGATGAAAGACAGTGATTCCTGAAGTTTGTTGCTTCTGCCATCTACTCTGTAATCTCTTTTTGGTTCTTGTCACTACAGAAAACCCTGTTTCACAAAGATAAGATGTAGGAAATAGGAGCAGAGTTTTCAGTGCCTTTGTGGCACTCTCGGGATATTTGACCTTGACTTGAATCCAGAACGCATGGAAATTAGAAGTTGTCTTTAAGGCTGCTGTCAATTGTGATTTTGCACAGTTGATCCTCTTCTAGCAAAGAGTTGATTCGCCTGGCTTGTTCACAAATGGGTCCTGAATCCATTCCTTCCCAGTTAAGGGGTGTTCTGTGTTTGGGAAGTTATGCTTATACTCTTTTGAAATTTGAGATAGGTGATCATACACCAGCTGGGAGAAAGAAGGCTACGTTTCAGTCTCTTTCAAAATCTCTGTTAATGTTTGAAACACGTCAAAAATCCCAGTGTTCACTCATCACCCTTGTAATTCCAGTTCAGCTTTGAATGTAGCTACTTTACCTGCCAACTTGAACACTATTGTTCTCTCCTAAACTGACAGATTGAGTTCATTGAGCAGTTTGAACATGTCACACAAATAAGCAAGTTTTGCAACTCATTCTGTGTCACTGAAATGTGCTTCCCGTGGTGACTGTTTTCCTGAAGAAAAATTCTGGCTGGTGATCTGCCTTTAGTGAGGCGTCTCACTTCTGTGTATAAGAGCAGACATGTGAGCTCTGCAGAGATGCTCAAACAACCGTGAGTTCAGGAGTTAAAGACACGCACTTTCATGTGGTTGATAACTTTAATCACATCCTGCCAAGCATTGCTTAGTTCTGATGACATTGTTTAGGTAGCCATTGTTTCTGTATGGGTGATACGGTACATGGACTCATATTCAGAAGCAGCCTTCTTGACCTGGGCAGTGAAACCAGAAAGGCTTGGGGTGATGGCACAGCTCCATCTGTGTAAACTGGCCAATTCAGTGTTCCTGATATGTAATAATTCAAAGACTTGATAGTTCTGTGGACTTGGCATTGGTTGACAACAAAACTGCACATAACATGTTCTCATGCACTTCTTCCTGAAAAAAATGCATCACACAAAAACATTGCAGCCTTGTCAGTATCAGTAAACTCATCAATCTGGATTGGATACCGTGGTGACACATTAATCCTCTCTAATAATTAAGCCTCAATATCCTCTGCTATTTCATTAATTCATCAGGCTAGTTAAAAGAGAAACAAAAGCCTCATTTTGAACTGTAACCTCCACTAACGTTCATGGCAAATTTCCTTAGCAACAAGCAGGATTAATTCTTTGGTAATATCAATAGCCAAGCACGTCTTAGATTTAGCAATGTAGTTTTAGCCACTAAGAAAGATTGAGTGCAGACACATTTGATGAATTGGTGGCCTTCAATAATTGCTTCTGTTCACAATTTTTCTATCATTCTTTTGAAAAACCCCAAAGGCTTATCTTTTAATAAAGGATATTTGGTCTCCATGTGGCAAAACAGTTTTGAAAATGTCATGGCTTCTTTGGTTAACCAGTTGCAAGATATTTATACAAAATGAGCATAGGGAATGTGAATCACCTGTTGTAATGAATGATATTTTCTTTCAAATGCGTGTGTCATTTTGTTGGAAGACTCATTAGAGCAGCAGTTCTCAACCTGTGGTCATGACCCACAGGAACTGTATTAAAGCGTGATGGCATTAGGAAGGTTGAGAACCACTGCATTAGAGTCTTCTGCAGAGACCCGTCTGTCTTAAGTGGGTCTTTCCTTTTTCAAAGATGTGCTCTGGCAATGTTTCTTTTCTACTCATTTTTGCTATGATCGGCGTACCAAAACTGTGACTGAGACAGGTGCTCAGTGTGGGAAAGAGTGCAGCTGGAAATGATAAATAAAATAATGGATGGGTCACAGACTAAACTCAGTGCTCAATACTGACTTAAAGAATTGCAGCTGTACAATTGAAATATGATGATCACCTGTCACTATAAACCTTGACAACAGAAGCAGCTTAATTATCATTTGCCAGTCACTGATAGGGTTTTGATATAGGATCTGCAAGCAATTGATTTATTATGGGCTTTGTGCAGTCAAACCTCTCTACTAATGATAATCTGTATTTGTATTCACTCCACAGTGCTCGCATCACCACCTCAGCTCCACATCAGATCATCAGGCATTAGACTCTTATAAGGAACTCACAACCTAGTTCCCTCCCATGTGTGGTTTACAGTAGAGTTCAAGCTCCTATGAGAATCTAATGCTGCCATTGTCTGGCAGGGGTGGAACTCAGGCAGTGATGTACGTGATGGTGAATACAGATGAAGCTTCCTTTGCTCACCTGCAGCTCAGCTCTTGCTGTGCAGCTCCTTTTCTAAGAGGCCTACTAGACCTGTGGCCTGGGGGTTGCCGACCTTAGTTCTAATGAGTTGTAGTATCAAGTATTTGTTGTTATAGATGATATTATATAAATAGAATTAAATATATGTATGTTTCAGGAAGTGAAAATTCTGGCACACTGCATAGAGTTTAAACACTGGATAAATTTTGTTGCCTATTGTTACTACCATAGCTTAATTCTTATTTGTTGCTGCCATAATTCTGAAATTTATTTTATATATAATTCTAAGAGCTCCTTTTCCTGTGATAAAATGCTAATTTTGTCCCCCAGTTGCTGAAAATATTAAAATGACTTATTGTGTTATAGAATAATGTGAAAACTTATAATGTTGTCACTTTTAACTATATCGATCAATATTTCTTGCAAACTCTTGACGTGCACCTCTGTTGTATGAGCCTTTCTACTTTACGGTATACTGAACACCAAAAAAAATCATGAAATTTTAAATTCTAATAACATGATATTGAATAATCTGTACTATGTTTGTTAAATTCTTCTATATAAAAGTGTCAATAAGTTATAATAAGCTGCTGCTGAATTCTAAGAATATGTCCTTTGATAAAATACATATTTTGTAACTCTTCTAAAAATGTTTAAATCATACTAAGCTATGATTAATATATATATTTTGACTCATGGTCAACAATTATTCACAGAAGAATTATATGTGATTATAAAATCAGTATCTGAGAGTTATACAAGTAGAAGAGTATAATAATTTTAAGAACAATAAAAGATAATTGTTACATGGTCTTTAAAAATGGGCTCTAGATGAGTGGAACTTTAAAATGAAAAAGAAAAAGCAGTTTTAAAACATTCACTTGATTTAGTAAAGATAGGATTTGTTTTCTCTGATTGCCTAATGAACATGATCTTTGCAGAAGTCTTGAAAATAGAGAACATGGAAAAGAACATAAAAATCATCTGAAATTTCATGAACCCTACCCAAGTACAGTGACATTTTGGTTCTATCTGTCTCTCCATTCCTCTTCTCTGTCACCCTCTCTCTTTCCATCTTCTCATCTCTCTTTGCCATTATTTTCATTTCTGTCGGCACACAGATGTAGTCTCTCTCTCTCTCTCACACACACACACACGCACACCAACACATGTGCATACCAATACTACTAGAATTTGGATCAGGAAATAGCATAATTTATGAAAAGACACATAACACAGGAAGTGGGAGATGCAGAGAGAAAGGTTGTATGCCTCCTAACGAATTTAGATTTTTATCCCATGGACACTGGAAATCTTAAGTGGGAGCATGATATAATCAGATTCTGCTGTCAAGAAGATGTTTAAAAATCCTATTTTGATTTTCAAAAAAAAATGGTTTTGCCAGAGCCTGAAGAATGAATTGAAGAAGAACGGCAGTGACTGCTGGCAGGCTGCCAAGATAAGAGGTTGTCACTGCAATCTAGAATAGAAATAATGAAGACCTGAAATACGCACCGCCAGCAACAGTGGGATAGCAGAGGGAGTCACATTCCTGAGTTTATAAACGTAGAACTGATGGGATCGCATGCCAATTAGAAGTGATCTTTGAGAATGTAAGGAAGTACAGAGAATCTTTTAATTTCTGAATCCCCTGGTCAAATGGATGCTATGCCTTTTCTTGAGATAGAATACACAAAGAAAGAAAGATATGCATTCAGTTCTAAATCTTGAATTTGCCTTGCTTATGAGGTGTATGAATGATGTCATTTAATACACATTTGAACGTGTGGGTCCATAGTTTACCTCTGAATCCTGGGGTATACATATTTACACAAACGTGTACACAAATACATGCATGGACACACACAGGCATGCTACATACAAACTGTGTGACATGTTCATGGATGCAACTAACCAGAGAAGATTCTATTCCTGGAGACCTCATAAGAAAATGTACAGAGTGTTCCTCAGGATTTTCTCTTTGAAGGATGGGAAGCTTAGATACTTACACATAAATTCCAATCCACCCCATTTCTCATGGAATAAGTCTAATGCTGTTCCAACTGCTTTTACCACCATAGAAATCCTGGCTTCAAAAGGGCAAATCCAAAGGGAAAAATAATATGGCTGGTAATATGCATAGCACTCTCTATCATACCTGAGCTGAAATCAAAGGTAGGCTAAGGAGATTTAACCAAGAAAGCAAATGCTTCTGCTGCAGAATAATAACTGGACGACTGTTACTAGCTGCAGGGCACAGAACCTTCCTCTGTAGTTTCCTCATTATCTGCCCAAATCTTTTCAATATTTTCTTATTAAACTCTTCTTAAAATACTCAATTTGAATGCACTGTCTGTTTTCTGCCAGTACTCTGACACATACTCTGTCAATAATGGTTGGCAATATGACCTTTGCAAATGTCCAAGAGTCAGCACTCCCTATCCTCAATGGCAACTAGAGTCCTAAGTATACTGCACGGTACACAACTATACTGCTCTACATACACGACTGGAAGTGTGTTTTATTAAAATACATATATGTTTGCCAGGTTTTCTGTTTATAATGAGTAAAGAATGTACTTGTGCTTAGTAGAGCACTGAGGTAGAGCAAGTCCCCCTAGCAGGATATTGATAAGGAATGTATTCTTTAAGGAAAAGATAGATGATAAAATTCATCTCTTACACTGAAAAACTGAGGACATGGAGACCTACTGGTTTTAGGTATTTCTTATAATAGAAAACTTTTATATAGTATAGTCCTAGCGCTTGGGAGGCTAAGGTGGGTGGATTGCCGGAGCTCCCAGGTTTGAAACCAGCCTGAACCTGAGCAAGACCTCCTCTCTAAAAATAGCCGGGCATTGTGGCAGGCACCAGTAGTCCCAGCTACTTGGGAGGCTGAAGCAAAAGCATTGATTGAGCCCAAGAGTTTGAGGTTGCTGTGAGCTGTGATGCCATGGTATTCTACCAGGGGTGACAAAGTGAGACTGTGTCTCAAAAAAAAAAAGAAAAAAGAAATCTTGAAGAAAATTTTTATTTATTATATTCAACATGTAGATTTCTTTGTTCTTCAAAACACTACAAAGGATAGAATTACATGTTTCACATGTAGTTTGTGACAAAAAGAATATAACATAGTTTTTGGAACCCGTTTGTTCTTTCCTTGACCTTTTCATTTTTTTCTCACTGTAGAAAATTGTTGCTCACTAATAATTTATTATGGAACAGATTCCTGGTGTGGATATAAGTATAATTTTTATGTATATGTATATGTGTAATATATATATGAAGCATATACAGATATACACATTTTATATACATGTAAAAGCAAAACTACCTATTGAAATATGATTCATTTTTTCTCCATAAAAGTGGAGTGAGTCCTGTGTGGCTCATGCCAGTAATCCTAGCTCTTTGGAAGGCTGAAATGGGATGATCACTTGAGACTTGGAGTTCAAGAGAAGCCTGGGCAAGATCCAATTTGAATAAAAAATAAATAAATAAAGAATTAGTTGGGCATGGTGGCCTGTACCTATAATCTCAGGCAATCAGGAGACTGAGGCAGGAGGTCACTTGTGTACAGGGGTTCAAGGCTCCAGTGAGCTATAATTGTGCCTTTGCACTCTAATCTGGGTTACAGAAAGAGACCCTATATCAGGTGTCCTCAAAGTATGGCCCACGGCCCACATGCAACCTGCCTAGGACATTTATCTGCCCGCTGGGTGTTTTTACTGCCACTGCCTGTCCTGCTTCAGTCAACTTGTCCCAGGGTCTGCAGTCTGGTCCTCCAACAGTCTGAGGGACAGTGAACTGGCCCGCTGTTTAAAAAGTTTGAGGACCCCTGCAAAAAGAGTGAAAGAAAAAGAAAGTGGAGTAAGAGACTTACAGATAATATAGTAAGAGAGTGAGGAGATCAATTAGCAAAGCTGAGGGAGTAAGATTGAGTGTTAGACATTACCTATTTCTCTATAGAAGATAAATGTTTGTTTTCCTTTTAAACAGGTTGTTGCTATTAAAGTTACATTTTGTTTTAAGAAATATTGAGAAACATTCAAGCTATTTTTCCATTTTGGGGAGAGCTATTAAGAGCCAATGAATTATTAATACACAGTATTACTTTCTCACTTATGCAAAAATTAGTAAATATATTTAAGTGCTGATATCTGATTTCTTACATTTCTTTAAATGTTTTTAACAGTTTTACATGTTCAACGTACTGCTATATCATAAAATCTAAATGAAAGAAACTTAAGTTGTGAGAGTGAATTCATAGAAGATAGAAAATTCAGTGGTGTTAAAGTGGCCTAAATTTTACATAAATAATTAATAGGTCTAATACTATTATAGGGTTGAAATCTGATACTCATTCATTCAATTTCTTATTAATTTGCATATCATAGATTTAAAAATGTTTGAGTACCTACTTTGAGCCACACATTATTGTTTGGTATGTGCACACAGATGAGCTTGACCTGTGGAAGACTAATGTTAATCAAATAATCAAATAACTATGTTCATAATTTCTTTAAAAATGAAATATGTGTAAATAAGAAAGCATATTACTAGGAAAGCTGAACTTATATGTGGAGTCCCTGAGTTGAGGTCTGGTGGGCAAGTACTGCAGTTAACAAACAAAGGGAATATGCGTGCATTGGAGAAATATTCTGGGTTAAGGAAAAGGAAATCGCTGAAGTAAGACAAGTTATGGTCAAAGTGGTGGAATGCAAAAAAGAAAAGTAGGCTCAAAAATGCTGAAGTGATAACCAGGTGCCAGTTTTTATAGAAACTTTACATTCTCATAAGAATTATCTTCTTTATCTTAAGGAAAATTGGAATGATCTATCCGAATTTGCATTTTCTTTATTAGTTTTTTTAAATGATTAGGTGACATTGTTTATTTCTGTTAAGTAAATTTCAAGTTGTAGTTGAACCTTTCATCCAGCAGGTGTGCATATCTTTATATTGCACCCATTAAGGGAGAGCTTACCAGTGCTGCTCCCTCCTCTCTCCTCCTCTTTCCTTTCTCCCTTCTCCCTCCCTCTTCCCTCCTTCTCTCCCTCCTTCTCACTTGAAGTTCATTTTGTTTTTCTCTCATGTGGGAGTGTAGTTGTTTATCTATTGGTTACATATTACCATTGCATACCTTGGATACTTGCTTTCCCTTTCATTTTTCTTGCTTTTTATTTGTTTAGACAGAGTCTTAGTCTATTGTCTCAGGCTAGTTTGCCATGGCATTGGCCTAACTCACAGCAACCTCAGACTCCTGGACTCAAATAATCTCCTCCTGCCTCAGTCTCCCAAGTAACTGGGACTATAAGTTTCCCAGAAAGCCTGTATTTTTCTATATGTTGTTGTTGTTGTTTTAAGTAGAGATGGCTAAAACTCCTGAGTTCAAGGGACCCTCCCTTGAGGGTCCTTGATCACAGGAGTGAGCCACTGTGTGAGGGCTAAGATCACAGGAGTGAGCCACTGTGTCCAGCCCGCTTTTCCATTCTTGTGCTACTTTACTAAGAAGAATGTTCTTCAACTTCATCAGGCAAATACAGAAGATACAAAGTCTCCATCATTTTTATGGCTGAATAATATTTCATGGCATGCACATACCACAGTTTATTAATCCTTTCATGAGTTGGTGGGGACTTGGGTTGACTCCACATCATGGAGATTGTGCAATGAGCTATGATGAATACTCTAGTGCAAATGTATTAATGGTAAATTATTTTTTCCTTCTGGGTAGATACCTAATAATGGCTGGGTTGATATCTAGTAATGGCATTGCAGGATCAGAAGGAAGATTTACCTCTAGTTCTTTGGGGTTTCTCCATACTTCCTTCCATAGAGGCTGTATTAGTTTGCAATTCTACTAG
>CAUYQV010105174.1:0-17759 GCA_963574575.1 Galagoides demidoff | reverse complement strand
CTCTGTTATTTGGTCGGGGTTTTTATGATTTAAAAAATGATGCCCGGCACTTTGCCCATGTTAACAAATTTAAACTCTAAAAAAAAAAAAAAAGGCTCATTGCCTGTGGCTCAAGTGGCTAAGGCACTAGCCATGTACACCCAAGGTGGCAGGTTCAAATCCAGCCTGGGCCCGCCAAAAAACAATGATGGATGCAACCAAAAAATAGCCGGGCGTTGTGGCAGGTGCCTGTGGTCCCAGCTACTTGGGAGGCAGAGGCAGGAGACTCACTTGAGCCCAGGAGGAGGTTGCTGTGAGCAGTGAAGCCATGGCACTCTACCCAGGGGGACAGCTTGAGGTTCCGTCTCAAAAAAGAAAGAAAAACAACTACATTACGTGCAAAATCAGGAATCCTCTCTGGTTATTCTTTGTCTGATCCACGCTTCACACTTCAGGCTGAGGGTGTAGGTATCACTTCTGTCTAATATGACATCTGCACCTGCCCGCGTTCCTGTGCTGGTGACTTTTAACACATGCTGTTCACAAGTGTCTGATGGAAGCTCTTTCATTAATCGTCTGTAGCGATCACGGCATGAAAAAGCAAAGCAGGTTGTGCGTGTTCTCCCATCAGCTTTCTCTGGCTAATGAAACCTGATAATGCCAAATGTCTCCTGGGAGATTTGAATGGTCAGAGAAGAGTTAGGAAGTTAGAAAGGCAAAGGTGTGTCTAGTTATTCAGATTCCCGGGGCTGGTGGCTCCCCCCTCCTGTTCATGCTGGTGACCTGCCACCCCAGTTGGTCCGTCTTTTATTTCTGATTTCTTCCGTAGTCCGAGGGGTTTGTTCCTTACAAGCTCTTCTAATTTCAAACACATGTAGGCTATCTTGCCTAGGAATCTCCCGCTTGAGATTCATTCTGTATGTTAACTTTGTAGTTTCCGAGAAGTGCTGCACTCAAGAAACCTGTTTTATTTCATTTAATCCAGCGGTTTTCAAGTTTGCAATCCCTCCTCCCTCTCACTTACCCCCAGCTATCCACAAATACACACAGGTGCTCTCCATGTGTTGAGGGGCACAGTTTGGGGAAACCTGCCCTACTCCAATGGACAGGACTCTGGCCATAATCTCGGCTTCTCTTCTGGTCTTGCTTTTGTTGTTTGTCTTTTAAAAATTAATAGTTTTATTGGGGTATAACACCAATATCATGAATTTCATCTATAAAGTTATAATTCTATAAACACTTAAGGGAAATAAATTAATTCTTTTTAGAAACTATGGTAATGGCTTGGCACGTGTAGCACAGGCGTCATGGCACTGGCCACATGCACTGAGGCTGGTGGGTTTGAACCCAGCCCAGGCCTGCCAAACAACAATGAAAACTACAACAAAAAAGTAGCCCGGGGTGGCACCTGTGGCTCAAAGGAGTAGGGCTCTGGTCCCATATGCCAAAGGTGGTGGGTTCAAACTCAGCCCTGGCCAAAAAAAATAGCCGGCTGTTGTGGCAGGTGCCTGTAGTCCAGCTACTTGGGAGGCTGAGGCAAGAGAATTGCTTAAGCCCAAGAGTTTGAGGTTGCTGTGAGCTGTGATGCCATGGAACTCTACTGGGGGCAACAAAGTAAACTGTGTCTCAAAAAAAAAATTATGGTAAAATATACATAAATTAAATTTTCCATTTTAACTGCAATTCTGTGATATTTTGCACAGACACAGCGTTGTGCCCCCAACCCCCCTATCTGGGTCTAGAACCTTTTCATCACCCCAGAAGGAGACCCTGACCCACTGTCAGTCGTTTCTCCCCTCTGTCCCCCACCCCTGGCCACCACTGTTCTGCTTTTTGTCTTTATGAGTTTGACTCCTTTGGGACCTCATGCAAGTGAAACCATACAGTATTTGTCCTTCTGGGTGGCTTATTTTACGGAACACGATGTCTTCAACATTCATCCATGTGGAGGGAGACAGACTCTCCCTCCCTTTTAAAACCGAGTAGTACTTCATTGTGCGTATGTGCTACACGGTATGTGTGTGAATTCCTGCACCGTCCGTGTGTCTATATTATCCATTCATCTGCCAGGGGACATTTGGTTGCTTCCACCTCTTGGCTATTTGAGTGATACAGCTGTAAACTTGGGTGGACAAATATCTGTTTGCATCCCTGCTTTCAATTCTTTTGGGCATGTGCCCAGACGTGGAATTGCTGGATGACAAGACGATTCTATTTTAAATTTTTTGAGGAGCTGCCATACCATTTTCCACAGTAGATGCACCATTTTATATTCCCATCAGCGATGCACAAGAGTTCCAGTTTCTCAACATTTTCTCCAGTAATTGTTATTTTCTGTTTTTATTTCTGTCTCACTGTGATTTGCATTTCCCAGTGGTTAGTGATGTTGGGCTTCTTTTCACGTGCTTATTGGCCTTCTGAATGTGTTTGGAGAAATGTCTGTTCAAGTCCTTTGCCTGTGTTTTGGGCTGTTTGTTTTTAGATGGACTCCTAATTCTTGACTGATAAGATACTTCTACTTTCTTGGACTTGACTTCTGGGAAGAGACTGCCTGACATTCATTTCTCTTCTACCTTCCTGTCCCAATCAGAATTCCCAGTGATCATCATTTATTGCTCTCCTGGTTTTCTCTCGTTCTGAGGCTGGATGGAATGGCTATATCGCTTTCTACCCCTTCAGGCCCTCTTCTCTTTAGCCTTGGTTCCCTGGGAGGGCAAATTTTATTTTTATTTATTTATTTTTGAGACAGAGCCTCAAGTTGTCCCTCTGGGTAGGGTGCCATGGCATCACAGCTCACAGCAACCTCCAACTCCTGGGCTCAAGCGAGTCTCCTGCCTCAGCCTCCCAAGTAGCTGGGACCACAGGCGCCTGCCACAAGGCCTGGCTATTTTTTGGTTGCAGCCGTCATTGTTGTTTTGGCAGGCCTGGGCTGGATTCGAACTTGCCACCTTAGGTATATGTGGCTGATGCTTTAGCCACTTGAGCCACAGGTGCCGAGCCAGGGGGGTAAATTTGATTTAGGGCAACTGCCATGATTACCTTCCGTTTCTTTCCTAAAAGACTGTCTTCTGCTTTCTGACTAGCCACAGTAATTGTGCTGAAGCTTCATCTTGGAAGTCTGAAGGCTTCCCAGTTCCCTGCAGGACTAGTGACTGCCCCTTCCCTCTTGAGGCTCTGTCCATCCCTGGGATGCCCCTTTGTGATGCCATGAAGGGGTGTGAGCCGGTGGGTTTAGGGGTGGACTCTGGCATGTGATCACTGGCTGTACACCTGTCTTCGACCATGTACTCAGTCTCAGACCCAGGCTGGTAACATCATCTTGTAGGCTTCTTTTCAGTAAAAGAGGATCTCAGCACCTACCTGGTAGCTTTGCACTGGGGTCTTGGTGGGAAATCATTTGAAAAACAATCAGGACAGTGACCAACGCAGGACGTGTTAATAAATATCCCTGCTGTTGGGCAGTGATCTGGCTTTTCTCTTGTATTGACAGGACCAGTCGATCCTTTTCACCTCCATTTCCCGCCCTCCTGTTCTTTGCCCTTGGTTCTGTTCCTGGATGGTAACTCCCTCTGACCCTCCCCACGGCCCTCTTTACTCAGGCAGATTCCAAACAACTCCTCTTCCTGTACAATTCAGCGGGAGGCTTTTGTGGCACAAAACTGTGCTGCAAGGACATTTCCCCTGGAGGACATTTGACCCTTGTCAAATCCCTCCATGTCAGCTGTCCCCTCTCCGGCTCCCATGTAACCACGTCAGGGCCACCTCAGAGATAGACGAGTTTGCCCTTTTGCCAGTTTCTAAGAGTTGCACTGTTTTGAAGATGAAATCACAAATGTCACACTGCACGCTGGGCCTGATGGAGCACGTCCAGGGATTATGTCCTGAGCAGAGGAAGAAGGGGTGGCAGGGCTTTGTGAATCAGAACAGGTGAAATTGCTGAAGACGTTAGAATGGTCTAGATTATTACCTGAGCGTTGAGTAATTTCTGGGAGCAGTGAAGTACTTAATTGACTGTCATAAACGCTTTGGGAGGTGGTTAGTATTATTTTCTCCTTTTACTTTTCCCAAATGCTATACTCTTTCTTTCTTTTTTTTTAAGAGACAGAATCTCACTTTGTTGCCCTCAGTAGAGTGCTGTTACATCACAGCTCACAGCAACCTCAAACTCTTGGGCTCAAGCAATTATCTTGCCTCAGTCTCCCAAGAAGCTGGGACTATGGACACCTGCCACACACCCAGCTATTTTTAGAGACGAGGCTCATTCAGGCTGGTCTTGAACCCGTGAGCTCAAGCATTCCACTCGCCTCGGGCTCCCAGAGTGCCAGGATGACAGGTGGGAACTACCATGCTTGGCCCCCAGATGCTGAACTCTTAACATCTTGGTGATCTCCTGTGTGCATCATTTCACACTCTCCATTTCTCGTTTTATTCCCCTCCCCCACCAGCTCTCTCTGTCCATTGGATGTGCTGGAGCTTGGTCTATTTTAGGGCGAGTGTATACATATTTATCAGTGATATTTTCTTTTAATATTTGAAGTAATTCAATCCTAGTTTTAGTTTTATTATTCCTGCTGTTTTCTATAACTTCTGTTTTCTAAGTTCTTTGAGAGCTTAGTTCTTGTCTTTCTTCAATAATGAAAATGCTTTTTTTTTTTTTTGAGACAGAGCCTCAAGCTATCCCCCTGGGTAGAGTGCCATGGCATCACAACTCACAGAAACCTCCAACTCCTGGGCTCAAGCGAGTCTCCTGCCTCTGCCTCCCAAATAGCTGGGACCACAGGCGCCCGCCACAACGCCCAGCTGTTTTTTTTGGTTGCAGCCATCATTGTTGTTTGGTGGCCCGGGCTGGGGATTCGAACCCGCCACCTTAGGTGTATGTGGCTGGCGCCTTAGCCGATTGAGCCACAGGCTCTGAGCCAATAATGAAAATACTTAAGGTCATGCATCTACCTTTGAAAATGACTTTGAATGTATCACAGGAACCATACCTTGTGTTCTCATTTGTTTTGTTTTGTAATTTGTTATTACACATTTAATTTCTTCTTTGATGCTGTAATTTTCTTTATTTCTAACTGGATGGGATTTTTTAATGATCTTTGGTAAGTTTAGAGTTAATTCTTGGTTTTATTGCGTTGCCCAGGGTACTGGCCAACATGTTTTCCTCTTACGTCAGTACGTAGTACCTTGTCAGGCAGAAGTATGTACAGTTCTAATAGTAACAATGCTGGTGTAAAGTGGAAATGACTAAGTTTTGAAAATGGTGCTTATTAGTCATTTTTTATTCAAAAACTTCAATTTTTGTTTTTCCAATGGATTTTTTAAAAACTCAAATAGAATAAATTCTTAGAGCATATTTCTAGTTTTGCTTTTTAGGAGAAAATGGTCCCAGACTGTTTTTTAACAGCCACCACTAAAAACCAGATACCTGTGAAAAAATTAAGAGGTATTTATAAAATGGAGCAGGCTGACTCCCTAACAAGTCCACCGATGTTTAACAATTTTAACGAGCTTTCAAAAAGTGTCATATTTCAGCTGTGAATCACTTCACATTAAAATCTGTGGCTTTCCTGCCAGAGTTATCTTTAGTGGAATCCATGTTCTTGCAGCCAGATTTGGAGTGAAGTGAATGTGGAGCTGGAAGCAGATTCCACAAGAAACCAAATGCCACAGGGCAGTGTTTTGAGCGTCTGGGCCTTGTCCCCTCAGTGCCCCCTTTGACAGCCTTAGCCACACTCTTGTGCCACTCCCATTGCGGGGACTTACTCAGAACTGCTTGGGAATTGGTGACTCAGGTGAGTGAACTCTCTCCCTACACTTCTTGGCTTTCTCCATCCACTCGAGGCATCTGTGCTGGGTTTAGCCTTTCACGTGGGAAGCAGAGAAAGACGTAGGGAGACGGCCTCACTGGAGTGGGAGAGGATGTTTGCTCTTTAGCCTTTTCTTCCCTTTCACATTTACTGAATTGGGCTGAGCTCCTTGGTTTCAGTGAAGGCGGTTTTCCTGGATTTGCTGAGAAGCTGTGATTGCTGGGTGGTGACCAGAGGAGGGAAGGCAATCCTGGGAGGTGAGCTGAGGCAGGAATACCAGAGGAAAGGGTGGGACACACCTCAGTGGAAGTGGCTCCCCTGCTGTCTTTAGGCCTTTCCTTTAACCGTTTGTCTACCTTTTATAACTGTTCCTGCCTGTTGAATATTCTCCTGACGGAAATAAAAGTCTACTGGGGAAAAGTTATATGGAAAATACCATTTTTTTCTTTTATACTCAGAGAAAAGAGGAAGCATGTACTGAATATTTGTACATTGCAAATATTCAGGTAATGACTGCTTTGGGTGGTTATTTTCACCTAGCAAATGTATCAGTATGCTAGAGCTGCTGTAACAAAGCAGGACAAACTGAGTGGCTCACACAACAGAAATTTATTGTCTCATAGTTCTGGAGGCCAGAAATCTGAGATCAAGGTGTTGAAAGGTTTAGTTCTCCTGAGGGCTTTGAGGGAGAATCTGTTAGAAAGTTTTCCCCAGCTTCTGGTGATTTTCTGATAATACTGTTCTTCTTTGGCTTGTAGAATAATCACCCCATCTCTGCTGTCATCTTCACTTGGCCTTGTATATGCCTGGGTCCAAATTTCCCCTAATTGTAGGTACACCAGTCACCATTGGATTCAGGGCCCCCCTACTCCAGTGTGGCCTCCTTTTAACAAATTATATTTGCAAAGATCCTATTTTCAAATAAGGTAATGTCCTGAGGTCCTGGGGTTAGGATTTTAGGGGACACAATTCAATCCATCAAAGTAAATATTCAATTCACCCAGTAAAAGTTTATTGAGCATCTATTATGTGAAACATATTGTATGAAGTATTGGAACTTAAATAAATATGATAAACTATTTCCTATACCCAAGCCACCTACAGCAGGGAAGAAGCAGCATGTAAACAAATAACTGTACTGTGCTGTGTAAAGCTTATGTTTGTTGCCGTAAGGGTCTGGCGGAAAAGCGATGTCGCAGAGAATAAGCACACTTATGAGATTGTGTTTAAAATAAAGGTGACCATCTGCTCGCTCAGGCGAAATGGCGAGCTTCTTTATTTGTAGTTGGCTTATATAGGGAATTTTATACATGCGCACGATGCAGCAATGACCTCATTGATCCATTTAAACATCATGTGAGTACCTTGTGATTAGCTTCTGGTAATCCACCCAACATATACCTTTTGACATAACCCTTTCAACATAACCCAATTTAACATAACTTAATGGAGAACATGTTGTTAGCCATTACTTCTTAGTTCTTATCTGATGATACCTGAGGCTATGGAGGAACAAGATAGATTGAATACCTGCCCTTGCTGGCCTTGCCATTTGGAGGCTGTTACTTTGAACCTTTAAGCAAAGCATAAAGAAACTTCTTGGGCATAGAGAAATTTGTGTGCAAACCCCTTCTCCCATGTGGGCCTTAAGTCAGGGGTTTTGCTGGAACCTTTTATAAGGAATTTTCAGGCTGGAGTTCTCAAAAGCCTTTCACGAGCCCATGTTTCATCTGTGCCATTAGATACCTGTATGCATTGGGTAAATTTCTCTTCTTTTGAGGTCCCTGAGCACATTTCCATTCCCGGACCTGTCAGCAAGTGACCTTTGTCACTTACCACAGATCAGGAAAGGTTACTGATGGATATCTTGCCAGTTTTCCAAAGGGCTTTTTTATTGGCCTTATAAAGTCAACCTTAATTCCTTAATGCAGTGAATGCTATTCCAGCCAAAGCCTTGATCATGTTAGGTTCACAACCAGCCTGGCCACCTGGGATTCTGCCTCAGTTTCTTACAAGTATGCCTGCACAAAGTCTTTTCACTGCTCTCTCTCAAATGGCTTTTTTGGCCAGAGGCATATAGGTGTTTCACCTATATATGTTTGAGGACTGGTGTGGATGCCAGGAAGGGGATGGGTTGGCTCTACTTATTGGGGGAAATGTCAGGGAAGTGCCTCTAAAAGGGTAATTTTTGAGCTAAGTGCAAGGGATTAAGAGGCGTTTTCCATGTGGGCCAGAAAGAGCAGTGTGGAGATCAGAAATAGGATGGTGTGCTCAGGTGGCTCAGGCCATCTTGGGTGGAGCGTGGTGTGCGCTGTGCAGGTGATGGACTGCCACAGC
The DNA here is from genome assembly GCA_963574575.1 of Galagoides demidoff. NCBI lineage: Eukaryota > Metazoa > Chordata > Mammalia > Primates > Galagidae > Galagoides > Galagoides demidoff. The sequence continues at coordinate 9,636 of CAUYQV010105174.1, read as the reverse complement.
AAAGTTTGTGTGTTGGAGGGACATTTCTGGACGTGCAGTTTTGCTCGGTTCCTCTGAGTGACAGTGTGGGGGCTGGCATGGAGGTGCAGGCTGTAAGACAGGGAAGTGAAAGGCACAGCGGTCTGCTGCTGGCATCGCTGAGCGACCTCCACATGCCCTGCAGCAGGGAAGGTGTGGGATTGGAGATGGGTGGCCCAGTCAGCCTTTGGATCTCTGGATGTGACACTTAGACAAAAAGAGTGGGAATTATTCTGGGTGTAACCAAGGGGGTGGATGAGGAAGACCAGGTCAAGCAAGAGCACACCTGAATTTTGAGAGCAGCAGGAGGAAGAAGAGCGACAGAGGAGATTCGGAGTGAAAAATCAGGGAGATCAGGAGAGCTGGAAACGAGTACGCCAGCGGAGTCAAGGGCACTGGCAGTTACAAGAAGATCTTGGGCAGAAACACTCAGTGTCACAAATAAATAGGTCATGGGAGGTGAAGCGCTTATAAAGCCACAGTGCCTCTGGCTCAGTCTGGATGTCACATCTGCCCTTCTCATCTGATATATATCTCACTAATCTGATAGCCAAAAAGCAACGTGAATCTTTACTGTAATTTTTCAAGGAACACCAAAGATGGATTGTATGCTTAACGTCCCACAGAGTTAAAACCTCTGTTCCAGATGCCCTCTGTGTTCCCTGCTCTGTTCCCCTGATCCAGACTCTCTGATCCAGACCTCCCTGGCCTGTCTTCACTCCAGCACCGCGTGTCTGCCATGTCGATCCTGTTCTGTTCTGCTTGTAAATCTCTGCCTTGTCCAGCGTTCAGTGCAAGTAGCAAGCTGGTAAAGGCAGTACTCTGAGACTGGGGGTGAGGAATAGGCTCTGAGGACTCCCAAGTTAGTTATTTCCTGCCCAAAGCCACTATGGGTGACCTTTGGCAGTAGGAGTGGAAGCCGGACTGCAGTGCACTGGGACTCCTGAATTAGTCGCGGAGGCAGCCTGAGTGGCGAGTCAGCTATTCAGAAGCTCGGCTTGGAAGGAAAGGAAAATAGGAGGCTGCCCAGATGTCAGATGAATAACGTAGGGTCTTTTGAACATTTTGAGGGGCAGATTTTTGTTTTGCAATGACACTTAAAGCAGGACTTTGCATAAGGAATGGCCGTCATTTTAATGGCAAAATCAATTCCATTTGCATTACACATTATGATACGATGTCGTTGGAACTGATAAAGAAGGCAGTCAGAGTCCCACCCATCCAGAAGCCTGGTTCTCAGAATATGGGCATTTTCTACTAGAGAGGCTTGAAAATCCCTCTGGACCATTCTGCTGAGAGGCGTGGGGGTATGAATGTGGGTGCTCCTTGAGAAGGAGGAAAGAGCAGAGTGGTGGGGATGAGTGATGTGGGAGCAAGTGTCCTTAGTGCTGGGGTGGCAGACGCTCCCTGATTACATGTTTCACTTGATTTATACAATGAGCCTTAGTGCTGGGGTTGTAGACGCTCTCAGTTACACAATTCAGATGACTTATATAACGAGTCTTTGTGTATCTCCTTCTACTTCTCCCCACTGAGCTAGGTCCTGGGCTGGGTCCTGGGCCTGCAGCCAGGCAGGTACAATAGCCCATACTTCCCATGCTCGTTTTTTTCCTGCCCCCAGGATTTCTGCTGGAAAGTGATGATGGTACTCTTCTACTAGAAGGCTGAGTGATTTAGACCTGGGAGAGCGGTGAGTGGCTGTCATGGTTCATCTACAGAGGGAAGGGGACATACATTGGAAGCTGCCTCATTGCACGAGGGCCATGACTGTTTGCTTTAATTAGTGGTCATGCACTATGACCCCAGTAATCAGTTAATCAAAAAAATAGCTCTGACTCAACATTACTCATCACCACTGTGATAAGGTGTTCCTGAGTTCAAGGGGAGAGGTTTAAATTAGAGAAATTGTTATTGCGATGAATTTGATTTTCATTCCTTTTTTTTTTTTTTAGACAGAGTCTCACTATGTTGCTCTGGGTAGAATGCTGAGGCGTCATAGCTCACAGCAACCTTAAACTCTTGGGCTTAAGCGATTCTCTTACCTCAGCCTCCTAAGTAGCTGGGACTACAATGCCTGGCTATTTTTTTTTTTTTTTTTTTTGTTGCAGTTGTTCTTGTTTGGTTTGGCCCGGGCTGGGTTCAAACCCACCAGCCTCAGTGTTGTGACCAGCGCCATACCCACTGAACTACAGGCCCCACACTGACTGTGATTTTCTTTGGTTCTGTACTTAATGTGATACCAGGAGGTACAAGGTGGTCACCAGAATTTTGTTATGGAGGCACCTTCACAAGTTCTGAATCAAAATCTGGGTAAGGATATTTGTAACTGGCACAATATTTATATATGAGTGCCCATTGGGACATTGGTTTCTAGGGGGTGTTATTACAATTTGCTTCCTAGTGGTCCTGAAATCTTTCATTGCAAACTTACCTGGAGTCTTTGCATTCTTGAAGATGAAGCAGGAGCTTCTCAGGGGCTCAGGTTTTCCTTTCTGATGATGCTTGAAATTCCTTCTCCAGAGACTAAAGCTTTTAATTCTAGAATAAATGTTCAAAATATGCAAATGCATTGATTTAAGATGACAGCTGTTAACATTTACAAGGTTCTTCCTGTTCCACAAATTGTTCTTTCATATATTTGCTTTACTTTGCCCTCTCAATGGTCCTATGATTCATTATTGTCTTCCTTATTTTCTGTTTGAAAAGATGGAGGCTCAGGGCTTTGAGGAACCTGGCCACAGTCAAATAGCAAGGATGGGGTAAGTGGTGGAGCCCCGAGACTAGGTGTTGGTCTTTAGGATGTTTGCACAGCTCTACTTCTGAGTCAGTGGCTTCTAAACTCTTTTTTTTCCTGCGGTTTTTGACTGGGGCTGGGTTTGAACGCACCACCTCTGGCATATGGGGCCAGCGCCCTACTCTTTTGAGCCACAGGCACTGCCCAGCTTCTGAACTCTTTTGCATGACACTAAATTCTCTTTACATGGTGAGTCAGCACACACATGGGATCCACCAAACAATTTTCGCCTTGATGGTTCCTGTTCTTTCTAGCATTTTATTTTATTCAGTGCTGTTTTCTCTTCAATGTTGGTCTTACTGAACTGACTTCATAATGCTCTAATGGGTCATGATGCAGAATTTGAAAAAATTGTGTATTCGGTTCCTTTCCTGAGAAGGTCAGCAGTGGAGAACAGTGGACAAGGGACATGTGTGTATGTTTCTGGGGTGGGGTGGGAGAGAAGTGGCCTCTCACACCCATTCCCCACAACTGGACACATGACCCCACTAACTGCCGCAGGGTGGGAAAGCACTGGGAGCTGATGGGAATGTGGGGCAGCGTCACACTCCTTGGGTTCCTCCCGTTCAGGCCACTTTGTTGGCCGTCATCTGTTGTGATGGTCGGCTCAGTCTGCCTAGACCTTCCTGCTAGTTGCCAGCTCCCTTCAGGTGTCTGCCGTTTTGCTGTTGGTCGCTCAGATCTATAATGTCTAGTGGTGCAGTCTTAGAAGTTCCAGGGACGTCTCTTGGTGACTCTGCAGGCTGGTGCTTGCACCTTTGCAGGGGGCCTTGCCCTGCTCCCATCAGCAGGTTTCTTGGTTCTTGACCAAGTGTCTTGGCCTCAAAGTGTTGTCTAGAGTCTGGGCACGGGGACCTACTTCAGGCCAAGCCAAACAATCTTGGACCCAAGGAGTAGAAGTCATGAGATTTTGCTCTATTTCTATTAGAAAAACAACTCGAAGCACAGCTCCTGCTGTGTCTGGGGTCTGCTTCATCCTGCTTTCCCAAAACCACTCAGTGGTGACGGCAGGCATAGGAAAGCACTCGTCACCTTGAGGTGGAAATCACCTACCTTTTACAAGAGCGTCCCACTGTGAAATCAGAAGGCCAGCTATATTCATCTGCAGTGGGACTGAGAGCTCAAACAAAGCCACCATCACAGTGTTCGTCAACCTGTTTTTTTCACCCCCCAGCACACTTGAACCTATAGTTCAACTTCTGCAGCATGCTTAAATTATGTTGATCAAAACAAAAAAAAATTTAAAAAAGAATATACTTCCTGTACTTTGAACTTCTTTTGAAAATAATTTCATGGATGATCTTTAAACATTTTGGGGGCACATGGGTTGAAAATCACTGTTCCAGCTTGGGATGAATGGTCATAATCACGATTAGTAGGGGAAGTCTCAAGAGTGGACCTGCCTGGGTGAAACAGTGTTGATACTTGGATTTGGCTTTTTGCTCATCTGTAGATTTTTTTTTTAAAGAGGGAAACTCACTCTGCAGCCCTAGGTAGAGTGCTGTGGCATCGTGATAACTCATAGCAACCTCACATTCTTGGGCTCAGGTGATCCTCTTGCCTCAGTTTTTCTATTTTTGGTAGAGACAGAGTCTCACTCTTGTTCAGGCTGGTTTCAGTCTCCTGAGCTCAAGCAATCCACCCCCCTCGGCCTCCCAGAGTGCTAGGAGTACAGGCAGGAGTCCCTGTGCCCAGCCTCATTTGTAGATTTTTGAGGCATTTTCTGTTAGGGCTGAGAGGGAGCTGTATGTGGTGCAATCCATGGAGAGTCTCCCCACGACCAGAGGAAGAGGAAGTGGAGAGCAACTTCACTGGCACATGATGAATGTGTGAAAGCTTATCATCTGGGTCATCAGAACCTTCTGGGGTTATTCAGCTGAAAAATCTTCCGTGCTTCCCTGTTTCATGCAGGACACAACCACATCAGGTGTTTCTTGGTCCTGCCCTCTTCTGCGTTCCCAGCTCCTCTGTTGCCCCCGTAGGAGTTTGTGTCCTGGGAGCTGGGAACACCTCGTCACCAGCTCACCTGGCTGCTCTGGGCTGTGGCAGCTCCCTGCACGCCCTGCTCTTTCCTGCCCCTCGTATCCTCTGCTCAGTGACCTGCCCTGGCCAGGCTCTTATCATACTATCTAAACATGGGGCAGCATTGACAGGGCCAGAAACACACAAACTTGCCACCAGGGAACTCGGGGGCCACAACTTTTCTTGCAGCAGGATTCAGAGGTGCTAGAAGGAGGGAGCACAGCACAGGGACTGATGGGCAAGTGTTGTCTGAAGGTGGCAGTTTTGGAAATGGGAGACTTTCTGTTTGGTCATCAGGCACATTTGGGGCACTCGAGCCCTTGGGGACATTTTAAAGGAGGAAGGATTGTTCACTACCCTGGGTGCAAGAAGCTTCCTGCGGCTGGTCATTTCCTGGAGCATGTAAGGGTCAGGGGGTTGCCTTTTGATCTAGCTGCCAAAGAATCTTAGAGGTGTCGGGGGAACTGCCCTGCTCTAAGCCCTGCAGTACTTGACTTCCGTGGCTTTGGACGGATCATGTTCATGAGTGGAAATTTTAGAAACCTCCTGATAAGTTTCATAACATGTATTTTATTGTCCTGGCCCGTCCTGATGTTGGGATGAGTTAAGAGAAAGTGAAGGATGTAGCCCCAGTTCCAGCAAAGATTCTAGTGTTGGAGGCAAAGGGAGTCAGAAGCTCTGCAGAGAAGACAGGTGAGGAATGAATGGCACTTTGTGGCATCAACAGTTGGAGGGAAATACAGTTTCCATCACTGACTCAGTCGGTCCTGGGGTGGGTAGACATACAGGGTTTAAGAACTGGAAGACAGGCTCTGTTAAGAAAGCAAGGTCTGTCCTTGCTGAGTGTGGGGTGCTGCGCCAGGGGGTCTCACTGTCAAGTCTCTTGGCACAGAGGGGGGCATTGTGTTAGCAGAGGGAACACACTGGCCCAGAGTGATAATGGGTGGGTGTGTACTGACTATCGTGAGTTTGGCGGCTCTTGGGGTTTGGTAGATAATAAAGCACTTGGGGAGTCGAGAGGTAGGTGGACCTCTTTTTGCAGCCTCGCTCCTGTCTTATCATGAAAGAAAGTGTGGGGCAAATTTCTGCCCTGTATGGGAACACACCTATTAAGCAAACAAAACAGATTCTATTCCATGGAGTTGACCTGCTATCTGTCTTCTTTTAGGTCCGTGGACTTCACCTGGCATGAGAGGTAAGTTGTAAGGATACTGCCCTTAGTAAGCAGTTTCAGGCAACTGGCCTTTCCCAAGCGGCCCCTCCCAGAGCTGCCCGGGGCTGTAGGTGCAGGGCTGCTGAATTTCTCTACAATGTGTAATGACAGGCTACTCACGCACGGCCAGTGCCCATTTCTAATGGTCCTTAGCAAGCCCTGGTGTGGCTGAGGGCCTCCGAAGCTCCTTCAGTTGCTGCCTTTGGGGTGTTCTTTCTGGTGTGATTCCCATTTGACAGATGAGGAGACAGAAGTCCGAGAAGTTAAGTCATTAGCCTGAGATCTCACTGTTAGTAAAAGGCAGTGCCAGGAGTCACGCACAGGCAGGTGGGTTTGTAAGCTGCATGCTCTAAACTGCTGATTGTCACTGCAGGCAGTGGCCAGGATCTTGGGGTTGATAACAGAGGGCCGCTAGCTGAGCTTTTCCCATTTTGGTTGGTTGTCACCCAAGAGAGTGGTGGTATAGGATCTGAGTCCTGCCCTGCCCTGCCCTGCCCTGCCCTGCTCCTGAGACCTGTTTCCTCCTCATGCTCCCCGACAGGGCTGTTTTCTCTGGGCTAATGGTCACCACTCCCTGTGGGGCGAGAAGGGAGGTTTTTTGCAGGAATTATGTGACTCAACATAGAAAAACTCAGACTAAAGTGGTCAGTATTTGGGTGTAGCCTTAGAAGTTCTCAAATACATTTTTTTAGTAATTAAACATCATTTGCCAAGCCCATACTGAACTTCAAAATGAAAGCCTCAAAAAGACGAATTATGTAATGAAAAATAGAGTCTAACGGGAAAGATGAAATCCATTCCATTTAATTTTTTTTCTGAGAATATAGTTTTTACACTCACTACATTTCCAATCTGTATGCATTTTTCTTTTTCTTTTTTTTTTTTTTTTGTTGAATGGTGCGAATAAGACATTTCAAAGTTGGAATAGGCCAAAAAATAGTTTACCATTTGTGGAGGAAGAGTTTAGGATATCAGCTTTAGTTATGCACTACTATAAATGATGTAAATCTCATCACATTATTAAAGATGAAGTTAAAAATCTCAGCAATTGTATTTTGCCTTCTGATTTGAGGAAACTGTGCCTAAACACACAATTCAGCTGATTTTGTAAGAAGAAATATTTATAGTGTCTTTTCAAAGCTTTAAAATAAAAGTAAAAGCTAACAGCAGCACCTGTGGCTCATTGGGTAGGGTGCCAGCCCCGTATACCAAGGGTGGTGGGTTCAAACCCGGCCCTGACCAAACTGCAACAAAAAAATGGCCAAGTGTGGTGGTGGGTGCCTGTAGTACCAGCTATTTGGGAGACTGAGGCAAGAGAATCGCCTAAGCCCAGGAGGTGGAGGTTGCTGTGAGCTGTGATGCCACAGCACTCTACCAGGGTGATAAAGTGAGACTCTGTCTCTAAAAAAAAAAAAAAAGAAAGAAAGAAAGAAAGAAAAAGAAAAAAAGTAAAAGTTAAAATATACTGTAAAATTGATGCCCAAAAGTCTTATTCTAACTCTGTTAACTAGAATATTAGCCTTGTAGAATTTAGATGAAGAGTCCTTAAAATTCAGCTGGTCTTGCAGCCCTTTTAATACTTGAATTCTCTCTGCTAAGTGTTTGAGTATCTTCATTGACAAATAATTCATTATTTCTAGCATAGCTCATTCCACTTTAGATTTTACTAATTGTTTGTAAAACCATTGTAAGTCTTCAGTTGAATTTTGTCTGTCCATATTTCTTACCCATTGGTTCTTAGTCTAGTCTTTTCCTTCTCTGAGACACACTTTCTCAATAGTAACATTTATTCTTACCATGTAATTCCATGCTTGCTTTTTATCCTGATCACTCGCCTCTGAGAATAATTCAGCGTTTAAAAGTGAGATATGCAAACCTAATATTGCAGGAATCTTTTCATCCATGTCCTAAACACTGTACTTTGATGGTGGATTAAGTGACTTTGGCTGTTTTGATAGCATATCTCATTGCTTCAAAGAGGCTTAATCATCCCCACCCCACATAGGAAAATAAAGAGGCCCCAGTTCTTTTCCAGCCGAATGTCAGTTTGACTCTTTCATGTTCTGTAGTAGCTTTTCTCCATAACTGCTACCTCTGTAGGAAGATCTTCCCTGTACCAGGTGATGCAGTTCAAGTTACAGAAAATAACAATTCTTCTTTGGCTAATTTCAACTGAGGTGATGTCTCTTATTCATTCATTCATCAAGTATGTATTACGCTGGAGTGGTCAGCAGACTCTGAGCTGGTACTAGAATTATCAGATGAAGAAAGCAAACGTTGTGTCCTTGGAAGTTCACAAAACCATAGCCTTTATTTATTTATTCATTCATTTATTTATCTTGAGACAGAGTCTCACTTTGTTGCCCTCAGTAGAGTGCTATGGCATCATAGCTCACGGCAACCTCAAATGCTTGGGCTCAAGTGATCCTCTTGCCTTAGCCTCCTGAGTAGCTGGGACTACAGGTGCCTGCCACAGTGCCTGGCTATTTTTAGAGACAGGGTCTCGCTGTTGACTCAGGCTGGTCTTGAACTTCTGAGCTCAGGCAATCTACTCACCTTGGCCTCCCAGAGTGCTAGGATTACAGGAGTAAGCCACTGTGCCTGGTCTCAAACAGTAGCCTTTATGTCATGATATAATAGGCAAACTCTGTAAAGAATCATATATACAGTGACATCAAGGATTCTGGCATCTTTGCAGTTTGAGCTTTAATGGATTGTCAGGGTCTTGTTGGAGTTTCCACTCTGGGGTGTAGTCTTCTTTGGCCGAAAATGGATCAGCTAGGCAAGCATGGGTGTAGTGGACCCATGACGCGATGCCGTCTACTTTGAGTGCGGTGGGTGTCATCAGGACAACAGTGTAGGGTCCTTTCCACCATGGTTCGAGGGTCTTGTGCTGGTGGCATTTTATATACACCCAGTTGCCAGGCTGAAAAGCGTGGGGTTCAGGTATGGGCCCGCTGTTGTACAGAGCGATGATCTTCTTCCAGTCTTCTTGCTGACATTTTTGATAACATTGTAAAGAAAGAGCAAAATTATTATTATGTTTGTCATTTACAGCTTGACTCAGTAAGCTGGGAACTAGGGGTGGGGGTTTTCCATATATAATTTCAAATGGGGTCTTACCTGTGACATAGGGGGAATTTCTTACCCTATACAAAGCAAAGGGGAGGAGAGACACTCAGTCACCACCAGTCTCTAAAATAAATTTTGTCAGGGTTCCTTTCAAGGTCCAATTCATCCTCTCTACCTGTCCCGAACTCTGAGGCCGGTAAGCACAGTGTAGCTTCCAGTTTGTTCCCATGGCCTTAGCCAGACTAGCTACTATTTGAGAAGTGAAGGCTGGCCTGTTGTCTGACCCTATACTATTGGGAAGTCCATATCTAGGCACTATATCTTCTAAGGGTTTCTTGACTACAACTTGTGCTATCTCTTGTTTGGTGGGAAAGGCTTCTACCTATGCAGAGAAAGTATCTATGAAAACTAATAAATATTTGTATCCATATTTACCTGATTTGACTTCAGTAAAATCAACTTCCCAGTATACACCTGGCTTGGTCCCACGTTGTCATGACCCCAGGTTTTGGGGTTG
>CAUYQV010105171.1:0-23581 GCA_963574575.1 Galagoides demidoff | reverse complement strand
ACCCTCCCTCCACCCAGCCTCCCTCCTCCTCTCCCCTCCCTTAATGTACTCAGTCCTACTATGAAACTATAACCCAAGTCATATGAAAGCTATAACCCAAGAATATGGGGAAAGAGTTTTTTATCTACTTTAGGAAAAGAGACAAAGTCAATTAGAGTGCAGTGCTATAAAAGCTCATGAGAGAACTTCCAGGGGTAATGGAAATCTACCATTGGGGATCTTGATCGGGTGATGCAGGTATCCACATAATTGAAGCTCACAGACTCCACAAATAAAAATGAATCATTTTATTGTGTATAAGTTATCCCTCAATAAAACTCCATTGTAATGAGATGCAATAGTCAGAGTATAGATAAACAAGCACATATTTGCCTTTTGTCCAGTTTTCCTGTTTATTTTCCCTTTATGCCCTTTTTACGGACTCTCTAGTTTGCCTTGAAATTATGCTTTTTTGTCTTTTTTTTTTAATAGGTTTCTTTTGTGGCCATCACTAAAATCTAGCTATAGACTTAAATTTGAACGAATATTCTTCTGAATAAGAAATATCCTAACACTGAGTGTATTGAGGCTAGGTGTCACAACAAAAGTTTTCTCAGTTAATTCCATAATATGCCTGAGTATAAGAAAGAATCCACTGAAAAAGGGAAAACTTGTCAAAAAGTAAAATGAGTAAATTATTATGGGAAATATTACAGAAAATGATTGATAGGCAGTCATTTGAGACTCTCAGAAAATAATCAGAAAAACTATACAGCTAATACATGCACACACATACATACATAAACACATCTCATTCTGTTAAATATTTAAACTTGGGCTTTCTGCATTATTGTTTTTGATCCATTATCAGAAAATGATTTTTAAAATTATTTTTGATCTTTCTTTTAAAGTAGGATATATAACTCAAAATAAAATAAAATAATCTCAAGTTAAAAACGAGAGCAATTTAACTGCCATCTGGAAAAGTGACCCTGGATGTGACCTTCACAGTTATGCTTTACTATGTTCTATGGTCTTTGATGTGGAGTTAGAGCCTCACACTAGGAAATGATTTATATGCAGAAAAATGATAACCCTATATCTCTAGGGAATGAATTTCTTTTACTTATTCACCGGACATGCTTCTTTAATTAAAATCAATAAAATAAGTACACAACACTTACATATTTATTTTCCGAATAATTGTTAGCTATGGATTACAACGATCAAATTCTTGGCAAGATTTTTAATTTTACTTGTTAAAACATCATTGACACCTTCAACATTATTGAAATAAAGTATTTTACATTTTATTACAATATTTCTATAGCGTGTTTTTGAACATGTACTCATTTCTCAGAATATAAGGACTTCAAAAGAGTCACATGCGGGCTTGTTGGGACTTTTAAAATAAGTTATATGTATGGAAATATATTTTTTAAATGACTGCATTGAATTGCCAAACTTCTGGCCTTCTTCTTCTAGTTTTCTAATGCCAGTCTTTGCTTTAGGCAATTTCGAAGTGTCTAAGCCTGTCAAAATGAGAAGATGAATGAACTGGTTTTTCAGTTCTCCCTAGACAGCAACTGATTTTTGGAAACATTTTATAGATTTAAGTGTATAAGAATAGCTTTTAAAAGGTGTTTTTCTTCCCCATAAGCAATGATCCTGAACTTAAACCTTGTCCCAAAAGAACTCTATGATGCTTACAATAGTCTCTTTTTCCTATGGTTTAGAATAAACTTGAATGCAACAATATGATTTGTAAATTGTTACCCAGTAATTACTACGTGGATTCCATTCCTTTGGTTTTAATTTCTAATTAGGAAAATATTTGACTTAACTGAGAATTGTCCTATATTTTCCAGTTAAAATCACAAAATGTATGTATATGCATTAAGTAATTGACTTATTAAATCAGATTTTCTTATGTCTTTAGTATTCAAATTTGGCAAGTGTACTTAAAATATCTTTATTAAGAAAAATGCAAGGTAACATTGTCAAAATACAACAATTTCTCGCATTAATGTTCTGTAGGAGAAAAAATGGATTTTTCTAAAGAATAAATGCTTCAGTTTATGTTAAATCTAAAGTTTGTCCTCTGGGACCATTTTGAAATCAATGCAATAGGGAGAATAAAAAGGAAACTATGAAATAGAACTTTTTTTGTGTGGCTATATAGACCAGTCATTTTTCAAGGGATTGGCTGAAGGATCATTTTAATAAGTTTAAGTCAACACTATTACAGAGTAAAGGAAAGGCTTAAGGTGATTTTATTTTATTTTAAATGGGTAATAAACATTATTGTTCTGATGATAAATGGAATGTTTGCTTTGATATACTTGTATTTCCTGAAGATTATAACTTAGGAGGTTTAGGGTATAGCTGCGTGCTTTTTAAAACATTAACTCAGTTTTCTCTAGTGTTTCTATTTTAATTTTTTATCCACAAGTTTGGATGATTAAATTTGTAAAGTCATCCTAGAAAAAATGCTGAGTTAAACATAACTCATTGTTGAATATCAGTGTGATCACCTGTGAGATACTCTTCTTGGGAAGCTATACACCAACACCAGTGTCTTGTCCACCTTTCAAAGCACTTGTTCTATAAGGAGTTCATGAATTTAATTGTCAGAACTTGGATCTATCTATCTATCTATATCTATCTATTCATCTATGTCTCAGTCAACAATCTGGTTATATCTGTGGCAATCCCTATCATATCCTTATTACTCAATAACATTATTTTGAAATTCCCAAATTTTCATGATGCCTTGTTTCACAAAAAATATTTTTATATGCTTTTGCAAATAATTTCACAAATTATATATAAAATTCATTATTTTTAAATTTGGTAATAATTCATTTAAAATAATATTTATGTATATAATATTTAACTTATATTTAAGGACGTATCATGGCTCAATAGGAATATGATATAATAATAAGATATAAGAAAAGTCAGTTTTTCAATGTACAGTGGTACCACCTATGTCTAAAAATGGGAAGGAAAAAGGTGAAATTAGCATATCAAAGAATTCTCTAATGCATGGAAAAAAGAAGCTATTGAAGAACCATAACTGAGAAAAAAATTAAAAATTTAGCTTCTCTTGTTTTTGAAAATATTCATAATTTAACAGATTATGCCTTAGGCTATAGAACATGTTAGAAGGGTATCTGATGATAGTTAGTTTATCATTCAGTATTTTAAAAAATACAAAGAAAAATTATAAATGTGGATGTGTTAAGGTCTTAAATAGCCACCGATTATCTGTTGCATCTTTTGAACTAGAAATGAGGAACCAGACAAACATCGCACAGGGTAGGTTGTCATTGGCTAGAGAAGCAGCACAATAGCTTGGAGACTACCAGGACTAACAGCACTCTTCACTAATATCTGACAGATGGATGGATTTAAAAATGTGTCTGGACTTGTTATTTTGCTTGCTTCCATTCATTGTCAATCTTAAACAATCACTGAAGAAGGTGTGTGTGTGTGTGTGCATGTGTTTGAATGCTTAGCAAATAATAACAAAAAGGAGAGCTAACATAATCAAATGTTGAGTACTTTTAAAATCTTCTGACTGATTCTAGAGCAACTCTGCTAACATTTGCTCTGATGGTGCTAGAGCAATGATGGATAAACCTTCTGGTGTTTTAGTACAAAGTAAGGCAATCACATGGTATATTATATTAGTAGCTATTGTGTTTTTTTCTGCCACTCACTGGCTGATTAAAAAATCCGGTTTCACTTCATAATGTCCTTAAAAAGTGTGACTATCATTAAATTTTAATAAATGTGGCCATTTGATGGTATATGACAATTTTTTCTCCTTTTAATAAGAGAGGGTGTACTCAAGAATAACTAAAATGGTGGAATTGGAATGTTGTAACACTAAAAAATTAATGATAGGTTTTTTTTTTATGTCTACTGAGATTTAGGCTATGTGATTTAATAAATTTTGACATATGTATGTACCTGTAAAACCATCATTGCAATCAAGATAATGAACAAATCTATCAGTCTCCAAAGGTTCCCTATGTCCCGAAGTAATCAGTCTCTCCTGCCTTTCCTTCCTACCTGCTCTAAACCCTAATCCCAGGAGTCTAAGGCGATAATTTGCTTTACTATAACATAGCTTGTGTTTTCCACAATTTTATGTAAAGACAATACTAGACTGTGTGCTTTGGTCTTTTATTGCTCTGCATAACTTTCATATTCATCCATCTTATGTGTATCAACATTTCATTCTATTTTATTGTTGAATACTATTCCTTTGTATGGATATTTTACTTATCCATGCATTTTTAGTAGGCATTCTATTATTTTAAAACTTTTACAGTTATAAATAAAGTTATGAAAATCTGTATACAAGATTTGATTTGACATATGCTTTTATTTTTCCTGGGTAAATGCCTAGAAGGTAAATGGCTAGGTCATAGTAGGTATAAATCTACTGCTTTGGAAAATTGCCAAACTTTTTTTTTGCAAGGGGATTGCATAAATTTTACATTTCCATTAGCAATGTATAAGAGTTCCAATTCTTCCACATTGTCACTAATACTTGTTATAAGTCCTTTAAAATTTAGACATTCAAGTAGATATTCAGGGGTATCTTATATTGTACTTTTAATTTGCAGATTGCAATGAATATTGATGTTGAATATTTTTCATGTGTTCATTTGCCATTTGTATATCTTCTCTGATGAAGTATCTGCTCAAATCACTGTCTATTTTTTACATTATGGTTGTGTTTAAACTAAGTTTGAGAGGTCTTAATATATTCTAAACGTAAGTCTCTTATCAGATAAGTGATTTGAAAATATTTTCTCTCAGGCTATGTCTGGATTTTTCATCTCATTAATGATATATTTCTTATTTATTTTAAGAGATTTTTTATTTTTAATTATTATGAATTCATAATAAAGTGTACTATTTATAGGATACACATGATATTTGATAGAGGCATATAAGGTAAATTATTCAAATCAAAGCTATTGCTATATCCATAGAATGTTTAAATCACCACTGTTTGCACCACCCAAATATCTGAAGGGAGCAGCTCTCAAGTCAGACACTAATCACCACTGCCCATGGGTATGGGCAAGGTTGTGCTCAAGCCAATGATTAATAAACACTGCTGCCTGCAGATCTGAGTGGGGGCAGCTCTGAAGCCATCTGGGGCAAACAATCACTGCAGCCCTTGAACTTGGACAGGGCAGCACTCAGGTATCCATAAGTTAAAAACATCGCCACTCACAGATCTGATTGGGGCAGCATTAAAGCCAGTACAGGCTGATAGTCACATTTCTGGACAGAACTAGGTGAGGTGTTCACTAACTCTACAACACAAAGAATGACAGTGACAACCACAGGGGGACAGTGTGAGAGGAGATGAAGGAGAGCAGTAGCATTAAATGCTCACGACACTTTTACTCATCTTGTTCTGGGTCCTTTCTCCATAGTGGACCCATATGCACTACTAGGAGAATTCCCAGCATAAGAGAACAGGAAAACTGTGAACTTACCTGTCTTGAGTGGAAAGAAGAGGTTTCAGATGAGAAGGAAGAAGTATAAGAACTCTGGCAACATGAAAAAACATGCTATTTCAACAACCCCAAAGAATCACAATAGATCTCTAACAACAGAATCCAACCTATAGGAAATTTTTGGAATGTCAGAATGAAAACCAGTAAATGAATTGGATAGTGAATAAGATGAATGGGATTGAAGAAAAAAGTTGAAAACCACAATGAAAAAGCGAGCAAAAAAAAAAAAAAAAAAAAGAAGAAGAAGAAGAGGAAAAGAAAAAGAAAAAAAAAATAGGCCACAAATAAAAACGTGAAGAAGTCACTAAAGAGATAGAGAACATACAAAAATACAAAACACAACTTAAAGAAATGAAAGACTTTGCCAGAAAATTTCAAAATACAGGAGTTATCTTCAGAGTAGACCAGTCAGAAGAAAAAATTTCAGAGCTTGAAGATAAGACCCTTGAACTAACTGAGTCAGTCAAAGATACATAAAGAAGAATAAAGAATAAAAATTGCTCAGAGAAATACAGACTATGCAATGTGAGCAAATATAAGAATCATAGGTATTCCTGAAATAACTTAGGAGACCTGGAAAAATAGAGTCAGACCCCCACTTAGGTTAATTAATTGGTAATTTATTTTACCTGCTGCAGGGGCTGCTGCTCTGAGAGACAGTCAGCAGCCCAAGAGAGAGGGTGAGTTGTCTTTTATAGGCTTTGTGCAAGCATATTACAGAAGCGAAACATGGCTGGTTAAGTTGGGGTTACAACTCAGGTAGTCATGGATATAGCAATGGAACAATAATTAATACAGTTTTGGTTGACAATGCATACATCTCATATTACACTGGTTATGGTTATATAACAGTAATTAATCAAGTCTCGCTGAGTTTTCCACCATTGTTCGTCTACTGAGAACTTGGGGGTTTTGTGAAGCTTGGGACTTTTCTTCCTTGTACTTAAAGCTTGTTCTTGGCAACCCTAGGGGGGAGGAGGGAGCCTGGGAATGTGGCTGGGAAGCACTGTTCTCAGCCACCATGGGGGGAGGAGGGACTTGCCTTATTCCTGAGTTGACTCTGGGGAGAGAAGGGAGGAGGAGGGAAATGGGCTAGAAGGGGGGGGGACGACAGGTGAGGGCTGGGGAACAGGAGCAAGCAGGGAAAAGAAGGCTGGGTTACAACATCCCCAAGGGAGAAGAAGGAAAAGCAAAAATCATGGAATATTTATTTGAGGGAATTATTGAGGAAAACTTCTCTAGTATCGTCAGGGATTCAGATATCCAGGTACCAAATGGACCAAATGGTCATTGAACACCAGGAAGATTCAAAGAAAATAGAACATGTTTGAGCCACATAGTCAACATAGACGAAGCCAAAATGAAGAAAAACATTCAAAAAACTAAAAGATGAAAACTACAATTAACCTACAAAGGCCAACAGTAGGACCTTACAATGTGGAAGGGATTGAGGCCCCATTTTTAGTCTTCTTAAACAGAAAACCTGCCAGCCATGAATTTTATATCTCACAAAATTAAGTTCCATAAATGATGGAAAAATAAGCACTTTTCCAGATATCTAAAAACTAAGGGGATTTGTCACTAATAGACCTGCCCTACAGGAGATGCCCAAAATTGCACTATACATGGAGCTGCATAATAAATACACACCAGCTTAAAAACAATGAAAAATTAAAGTGTGCACCTCATTTCCAGTAACCTGAGAGGGAAAACAAAACAACAAGGTGTTATCCATCATGATGAACAGAACAGCACCCCACATATCAATATTCATACTAAGCAAGTATAGTCTTGATATCAAATTTAAAAGACATAGACTGCTTGACTGGATAAAAAAAAATAAAAATATGCTATCTTAAGAAATGCATCTATTTCTCAAAGAAACACACAAACTCAAGGTAAAAGGGCAGAAAAGATATTTTATGCTCATGGAAATTAATAGAGAATGGATATAGCCATTCTTATATCAAGAACAGCTAACATAGGAGGTTCTACATTCAGAAAACAAATTCTGCTAGACCTAATGGTAGAAGTAAACAGTAACATTATAATTTCCAGGGATTCCTATATCCTAGTGACAAAACTGGACAGATAACTGAAGCAAAAAAATCAATAAGCATGGACTTAAACAGGATTCTAAAACAAAAAGACCCAACAGACATTTATAGAATGTTTTATCACAAAACTTCTGAATATACATCCTTCTATGAGCACATGGGACATGTTCCAAGACTGATTATATCTTAGGCCACAAAATAAGTCTCAGCAAATTCAAAAAAGTGGAAATCATACTATATATCTCTTTAGACCACAATGGAATGAATTTAAAAATGATTTCTGAGAGAAACTCTTAAATGTATACAGTCATGGAAACTAAACAACTTACTGCTGAATGATCCTTGGGCCAATGGTGAAATTAAGATGAAAATTAAATGATTCCTCAAATGAAAGACAAAGAGGACACTAGGTTTCAAAATCTTTAAAAGACAATAAAAGTAAACCTAAGGGAAAGTTTATATACTTAAATACCTTCATCAAAAAAAAAAAGAAAGAAAGACAAAAATTATCAATATATTATATGTCTAGTAACTAGAAAAAGAGGAGCAAAGAAAACCACAGTCAGCAGAAGAAAGAACTCAGTGAAAAGGAAATTTTAAAAATACAAAGAATAATTGAAACAAAAAATTGTTTCTTTGAGATTATAAGCAAAAATCGATAGACTGCTAGCCAGACTAAACAGAAAGAGTAAAGAATGGACTCAAATTAGCTCCATCAGAAATGAAATGGAGACTGATAATACAGAAATATTATACAGAAATGGACAACTGATAATACAGAAATATAAAATATCATCTGTGAATGCCTGTACTCAAAAAATTTTACACAAAAACCTGGAATAAATGGATAAACTCCTGGAAACACCTAACCTCTCAGGGCTATATCAGGTAGAAACAGAAATCCTGAACAGACCAATAGAGAGCTGCAATGTTGAACCAGTATTTGAAAATCTCCAAAGAACAAAAAAGGCACCTGAGCAGATGAATTCACAGCCAAACTCTACCAGACCTACAAAGAACTGGTTCCTATCCTACAGAAATTAAGAGACAGCATTGAGATGGAGGCAATTCCCCCAACTCATTCTATGAAGCTGGTTTCACCGTCATACCAAAGCCAGAAAAAGATATAACAACAAAAAAGGTAAACTACAGACCAATGTCTCTTGAATGTAAATGCAAAAATCCTTAGCAAAATAATAGCAAACTTAATTCAATAGTACATCAACAAAATAATTTGCCGTGTTCAAGTGGATTTCATGCCAGGGAAGAATGGTTTAACATACACAAATCAATAAATGAGATTCATCACATTAAAAAAATCAGAAACAAAGACAAAATGATCATCACAAGAGTAATAGAAAGGATTTTATAAAACCCTTCACCCTTTTGTGATAAAAACCCTCAACAAACTAGGCATGGAAGGAACATACCGCAAATATATAAAAGCCGTATATGACAAATCCAGAGTCAACATAATAATGGATGGGAAATGTTGAATGCATTCTCCATAATAACCGGAACAAGGATGCCCACTATTACCATCTCTATTCAACACAGTAGTGGAAAACCTAGTCATAGCAGAGAGATAAATGAAGAGTATTTATACCAGGGAAGAGGAAGACAAATTATCCCTCTTTGCTGATGATATGATTTTTTTTTCTTTTTTTGTCTAGGAAACCCTAGAGACTCCACCAAAAGACACCTACACTTGGGGCAGCACCTGTGGCTCAAAGGAATAGGGTGCCAGCCCTATATACTGGAGGTGGTGGGTTTCAACCTGGCCCTGGCCAAAAACTGAAAAAGAAAAAAAAAATAGACATCTACACTTGATATTTTACCTTGGCAGAGTTCCAGGTTACAAAATAAATGTACACAACTCAGTGGCATTTTTATAAATACTAATAACCAAATTTAGAGTAATTTAGTGTTAGTTTAGATTTTACCTTAAAGTTTCATTGAAAGAAGTTAAGAACTATGACCATGATGATCAAGTAGGTTTCATCCCAGGGATGCAGGGCTGGTTTAACATACGCAAGTCCATAAACATTATTCACCGTATCAACAGAAGCAAAGACAAACACCATATGATCTTCTCAGTAGATGCAGAAAAAGCATTCCATAAAATCCAGCATCCTTTTCTAATTAGCACACTGAAGAGTATAGGTATAGATGTCACATTCCTTAAACTGATCGAACCCATCTATAATAAACCCACAGCTAATATTTTACTGAATGGGGTAAAACTAAAAGCTTTCCCACCTAGAACTGGAACCAGACAAGGTTGTCCTCTATCACTTCTACTATTCAACATAGTGCTGGAAGTTCTAGTCAATACAATTAGGCAAGACAAGGAAATAAAGGGAATCCAAATGGTAGCAGAGGAGGTCAAACTTTCCCTCTTTGCTGACAACATGATCTTATACCTAGAGAATGCCAAAGACTCAACCACAAGATTCTTGGAAGTCATCAAAAAGTACAGTAATGTCTCAGGATATAAAATCAATGTCCACAAGTCAGTAGCCTTTGTATACGCCAATAACAGTCAAGATGAGAAGTTTCAAAGAAAATGAAATAGCTAGGAATATACCTAACCAAAGAGGCCATTGTATTATTTGTTATAGATAATTCTGTTTTATCCTCTGGTTACTTCAAAGGCTTTTATCAGTGTTTGTTTGTCTTTGTTTTTGTTTTTTACCCCTTTCACTATGATGTATCCAATGAGGAAGTATTTTTGTCTGGTTCAGGATTTATTATTTTTCTCTTATCAGAGCATTGATGTGTTTCATTAATTATTGAAAATTTCCCGCTATTATAGGTAACTATTGCCTATTCCCCATCATTCTCTTTATTTTCTTCTTTTGTAGAATTTAGATGCAAATTAGACCTTTTTATTCTATCTTTCAGTCTATTACTCTTTCATATTATTTTAGGCTACATTTTTCATGATTTATCATCTCTAGTCTCTATTTCACTATCAGTTCAGCTGTATCTGAACTATTATTTAACCTGTACAATAAAGTTATAAATTCTAATACTTATATTTTTCTCTTCTTGAAAAATTATTATTTTTTTCAATATGCCTTTTCTTTTTTTTTTTTTTTCACAGTATACTCTTTTTTCTGGTACATTCCATCAGTTTGTTTGATCTGAGCTGTAGGCAACAAAAGACCAAGTACGAATTATTTAAACTCTAAGAAGTTTATCCTGCTAATAGAAAATTCAAAATTAAGACAGCTCCAGAGTAGTGAAATTCAGTGTATCGATAATATCACCAAAGATCCAGAGCCTTTTCATCTTTCTTCTCTTCATCCTTAATACTTGGCTTTTGTCCTCAGACTTTTCCCCTCATGGTCACAAGATGGCTGCAGGAGCTCTAAGCATTTCATCCTCACATAGGTTATCCAGTGGATATTACTTCAAATGTCCCTTTATACGTATATGAACAAAAAAGGCTCTGCCAAAAACCTCACAGAAGTTTTCCCTCATGTCTTATAAACTAGAATTGTGCCACATATGTTGCCTAAATTGTCAGGGGACAGAATTATCTTGACTGACATAGACCAATCATGATTTGCTTCCCTGGGCTGGCAGGACCCTAGTCTCCCCTGAAATATATGGCTACTTATAATCTAAACAAATTAACATCTCTTGTGAGCAAGAAAGTGGAAGAGATAGTTATCATTGTATCTATTCCTTTAGAAAAATCTAACTATGTAGTTACTAATAAATGCTTATTTTAAAGAACTGTTCAGATTATTTTATTACATACATTTTTAGTGTTATAATCCTCCTGCATTATATGTTGACTATCTCAGACTTGAACACATCCTCATGAGGCTTGTAATTTTCTAATGAGCAAATCTTCATGAGCAATTGTTTTCCCTGGTGGATGGAAATTTTATAAACACAAAATTGCAAACATGGTTGAGGTTTTATTATTATATTTGTTTGTTTAAATGTTTACTTCAGCAAGGATTCCCAGGGTTTTCACTCATCTTGAGATGCGTTTTTATATTAATATTTCAGTGTGGAGAATGCCATACTAACTTATTCCACCCCGTGAATGGTCCAGATGTGGAACTTTAATTTCTTACAGAAGTCATGTTTGATTTCTACCTGAAGGCTCATGGGGTCAAGCCCTCCTTCAGCTTTCCAGGCCCAGGGAAGGCATTTCAGTTCTCCTATTCCAGAATAGGCTGCCTTTTATCTGGGACTTCCCCTTCTCCATGAGGCTGTTTTGTTGCACGACTCCAGGGTATACCATTCCCATGGGAGTGGATTTTAGGGTTGCTGTTCTGTGTTGTGTTGTATCTCCTCGGAGCTGGTAGGTGCTCAATTCCAAGCTTTTAGCCTCTAAAGACTGTTTTTCCTCAGAGTTCTCTGGGGAATTTCCTTTATTTGTTTTCAGCTCTATTAAGTAATGATTTTATCCACATTTGATCCAGCAGTTCAATGTACTGGTGGTTGAGAAAAAGGGGTCTTTACTAGTTCAGTTTACCATGTTACCAAAATGTTTTTAAAGCTTTATTTTTTACTTTACATTTTAATCTACTAAATATTTATTGTTTTCTGATGATAATTGGGAGTGTGGATATTTAGAAAAGCTTTTAGAAAAGTTCTATCTGTTGGTTCTGTATCTTGTCGAGCAAATATTAGTTCTACTTTGAGGGTATGAGTTTTCTCTATATGCAGTCATATTATCTACAAATAGTAGTTTGTCTCTTACTTTTCAACATTTATACTTCATACCAGGTTTCTTCTTTCTGTGTCATCATATTGTCTGTGATTTGCTATGATGACTATCAGTGGTGTTAGCGACCTCCATGCCTAATTTTACCAGAGGCAATTTAAGTTCCTATTTTTATTTATTTTTTTTAATCAGATTGTGATGGACGTGGAGATATACCACCCAGATCACCTCTCAAGGAAGATAGCTCTCAGTCTCACCAGTGTTCGTCTTAACTACAGAGAGCTGCCCCAGGGAAGAACACAGTCTTTCAGGAGTGCCCCACTTCCAGCGACTGATGGAGGCAGGGTACAAACCCCAGACCCCACAGGTCCAATGCAGGATGCCATTGTGAGCTTCTCTCTCTCTGCCAACTGCCCCCTCCCTTCTACAGCAACTGATTCCTACTAAATGTCCTCCACATTGAACTCTGTCGTAGCATCTGCTTTCAGCAAACCCAGTACAAAATTTTCTTTTGCTCCCGTGTTCTTTTGAGCTTATAAAATAAACAAAAAGGAGTCACACTGAATTGCATAATAGCAAATGCTTTTTTAGTATCTAGTAGAATAATCATAAATTCTGCTCCTAAAAGTTTGAACTGTAATGAATTATATTACTAGATTTTCATTCTTAAATTCATGGTGTAAAATGATTTCTTATTCAATCAGAATTGTTTTTAAAAATATTCTTCTGTATTCTATTTGCTAGAAATGTATTTAGAATTATTGCCTCTATGTTCATCAGTGATACTGGTCTGTAATTTCTCTTTGTTTATTTTAATTCTTTCTGCTTTTTTTTTTTTCCACCGGTTTTGGTAGCAGAGTTATACTAGCCTTGAAGAATAATTTGGGGGAACTTTGGATTTTTAATAATGTTCTGAGAGAGTTTACATACACAGGGATTTTCTGGTCCCTGAAAGTTTGTTTGCGCTCAGCTGTAAAACCATTTATGAATGGGTGCAGTGGCGCCTGCCTGTAATCCTAGCTACTTGGGAGGTTGAGACAAGAGGATTGTTTGAGGCCAGGAGTTCAAGACTAACCTGGGCAACATAACATAACATTCATCTCAAAGTTACCAAAAATCAAAACACCATTTATGTCTGGCCTTCAATTAGGAGGAGGGTGGAGCTTTGATTATCTTGAAATTTTATTTGTGACAATTCTTTTGCTTTGGTATTAATATTTTACCAGATAAGTATCTGTTTCATCTGAATTTTCATATTAATTTGTATAAAGCTTAACATATTATTTATTTTAATTTTTAAATGTACTTCTTAGTTTTTGTTATAGTCTCTTTCAGTTCCTAATATTTTTTATTTGTATATTCTTTCTCCATTTTTATCTTGATCCATTTTGACAAAGCTTATCTATTTAATTATACTAATCAAAAAACCAGTATTTGATTTCTCTATAAAATGATTAATTTCCCACCTATTTCATTGATTTTTTTCTTATATATCTATTGATTATTTCCTTTCTTTAGTTTATTTTGCCTTTATTTTTTAATCCTTGCTATTAATTAAATGTTTTTCTATGTATCTTTGGATATATCCTATTGATGGTGCATGGGCCTCTCATGATCATTTATTTCTAATTAATTTATAATTTTAGCCTTATAAAATCTCTAACCCAAGATTCATTTAGAAAACTTTTTCTTAATTCCAGTCAGATGTGTGACTTAAACATACAAATATAGGTACCTTTTAATATTGATTTTTAACTTTTATTTGATTACAATCAAAGAACGTAACCTAATATATTTCTCTAGAATTTTCTGAGGCCTTTTATGGCCGAATGCTTGGTCCAGAGCTATATATTTTTCAAGGCTATTAGAAAAAAATAATTTTCTATCCATTAGGATTGTAGTTAATAATACACATATTAAATCATTCTTACTAATTAGATACTAAAATGTTTGTTTTATATTCTCATTGAAAATTTGAGTCTTTGATACATCGATTATGGTAGTTACATTACAATTTTCCACACTTGTCATCCCTTTTTCATTTTCTTTTAGCATTCCTAATAGTATTTCCTTTGTGTATTTTGGTTCTATGTTACTTGGAGCATAAAGCTTTATAACTCTTTTATCTTCTTGGATGATTCTACTTTTTCTCAATAAATTCTTCTAAGTTTAATTCTTTACTTTTTAATTGTGGTATGTTTAAATAAACATATTCTTTTTTGTTAGCCTTTCCATAACATAACTTTGTCCTTCCTTTTATTTTAACCATTCTGTTCTGTTGTTTTGTTTTGTTTTTTCTTTCTTCCTTTAGTGATTCTCTTGCCTTCTTGCCCCCCATGTAGCTGGGCTTATAGGCGCTTGCCACAACGTCTGGCTTTATTTGTTTGTTTTTGTAGAGAAGGGGTCTCACTCTGGCTCACTCTGCCTCATGCTGGTCTTCCGATAGTCTCCAACTCAACTGAGCTCAGGCAATCCACCGGTCTTGGCCTCTCACAGTGCTGGGACAACAGGCATGAGTCACCAGGCCCAGCCTCTGTTCTGTTTGTGATAGAGTCTTTGTAATCCATTGTGAAAGGCAGTGTCTTTTAATATGGACATTTGACTCCTATCTGTGGAATGCTGCTTCCTTTTTAGTTCTGTATAAATTGGCCTAGAAAAGCAGAAAAATTAGAAAAATATTAGATGAAAGGAAATAATTTACTATACATAAGAATTTGTTTTTTCACAAGAAATTATAGTGTCAAGCGGCTCATTTGTTCATATTTTTAAAGGGCTGCTATGTTGATGCATAGTTTAGACAATTTGACTGGGACGAATACATCCTGAAAAGTGACCTAATCTAAGGAGCTTCTTGAGAGCAATCTTCCAAGGGGACTCAGCAGGCTTCTGGAGAGGCCTGAGCAGCCTTCCAGCTGCTCTCCCTTCTGCTACTGAGGCCAGAAACCAGATGGGAAAATAGGCAAGTTTCAAATCTATATATATATGTAGAATCTGATGATAGCTTGAAGTCAAAGTAAGAGCAGAAGAGAAGTTTAGACAAAAAGAAGAAGGAGGAGGAGAAAGAGAAGGAGAAATTTTTGGATGACAACTGCCTAACTGGAAGTCCATTTCAAGGCTCTGCCAAGCTTCCAAAAGCTGTATTGTTGCTCAAAGGGGTAAAGCTCAGTGGTAGAGCATTTAATTGCATATTGTTGCTTTTAAAGCTTCTCATAGAAAATACTAAAGTAAACCAGTTTGTTAGAATCCCTCATGCTGTTTATATCTGTTGCCCCATGTTCCTCAGTTCCAGATTGACAAAAGGCTGCTGGAATTGAGTCTATGGGCTTGCCCTCTTTTTTTGTTTTGCTTATACACTGAAAAAAAAAAATTGAGTACAGATTCAAATACCTCTGTATGGTTGAGTGCTTTTTTGTGTTCATGGGTGCCTGAGGCCTGTTTATTTTGGGAGGCGTATTGGTATTCATTTCCACTAGAAAGTAGCAGAAAGACGCTAGATCATTTTTTTCCCACAGAAAAGGAGCAATAAATATCTTTAACAAATATTTAGGAAGGAAGATCAGTGATAAGCAGGAATATGTCAGGAAATATTGCGTAGTCTCTCTCAGGAACTTTGGAACTGCTCAGTGCCCAAGAAATTATTAGAAAAGCTTCTTTTGTTGTAAAGAAATGGCAATTTGAAAGTAATCTATTTCTACATCTCAGTGGGGGTGCTGTGAGCCTATCCAAGGGTCTGAGGTGTCCATACAAAAGAAAGGGGAAATGAAATATAGGGAAGGAGAAGAACTCAATTTAGAAAAGAGAGAGCCTATTCTGCTAAGGAAACACTGGTTGCAGATCTTATACTAGGCAGAGTACATTTTTGTGCATAGTTGTTTGAATTACCGATAGGTTCCTAAATGGAAGATCAGTTAAAGAATTGAGTCACATAGGACCTTCCATCTAAGAGAATGTGCTATATGCAATTTGCAGAAGATTAGCCTGTTCTTTCTTTCTTGAGTTTTTAATTTTATGCAGGCACTCTAGTAAATGGAAGAAACCGAAAGCTCTAGTTTGATTTAATTTCTGAACTTTTTTGTTTTTTTTGAGCACTATTACCTACTCTGGGCTTAAACAACTCAGATGCTACCTAAAAAGGCAAACAATCTAACCTGATTGTATGTATTCTAATAGTGATCCAAAATAAAAAAATAGAAACATTAAAAAAAATTAAAAAATTATTTTTAAACACATATATTTAACTAAAGTCTAATATTCAGAGAGGAGATTTTTATTAACTTCTGCAAACCAATAAAAAATAGACCAAATAATAGAAAAAAATGGCAAGAGACTCGAAGAGGTGCTTGACAAAAGAGGAAATAAAAATTAACTAATTACTTAATTAACCTAGAAAAAACAAAGTTCTCAGCCACTAAGAGTCTAAACTCTAGGCCGAAAGAACCTATCTGAACTTCTAACCAAAAGTCAGAAGGGGACTGGCTGTGGTGGCTCATGCCACCTAGCACTCTGGGAGGCTGAGGCAGAAGGACCTCTGAAGCTCAGGAGTTTGAGACCAGCCTGAGCAAGAGTTAGACCTTGTCTCTAAAAAAAATAGAAAAATTAGCCAGGCATTGTGGCGGGCACCTGTAGTCCCAGCTACCTGGGAGGCCAAGGCAGGAGGATCGCTTGAGCCTGGGAGTTTGATGTTGCTGTGAGCTAGGCTGGCACAACAGCACTCTGGCCTGGGCAATAGAGTGAGATTGTGTCTCAGGGGAAAAAAAAAGTTAAAAAAATTAGAACAAAAGTCAGATGGGCACATGACTCATGGCAAGTCTTGTGATTTCTCTGGACAATGGCTGCCCAGTCTCTGACCACACCCCTGGAACAGGCTGAGTCCCAGCTGTGTGGAGGATGATACACTCACCTCTTCCTGTGCCACGTGTAGACTATTCAATTAAATTGACGCTGCAGTCCCACTTTGAGTAATCTATTCTGTGGAAACAAAAGCACTAAAATTTAAGTCCAAAAATGTTTACTGAAACTGTGTTTGTAATGGTAATGAGACTGGAAAAAAATAATGGCCACTTAGGAATATTCTAAGGGTGTTCAAAAATGAGTTAGATCTCTTTGTGTTGACGGCAGTGCTGTGCATTACACAATCTTGTAAGATGAGAACCATTACTTCCCCTATTTTACTTTATAAAGATAAACAAATTCAGTACAAAGATGTAAAATAATTTGCCAAAGATACCGGAGCTATTAAGCAAGGAACCAGGATTTAAGTCTAATCGGTTTGATTCTGGCACCTGTGCCAGCTTACAAATTGCAGAGAAATAGAAAGTAAACCAACATTTGACTAATAACAATCCAAACCCCCGTACAGTATGATTGTTTGTGTTTGGGTGACTATGATGAACAGTGTGGAGGGGTGTGACCAGAGTATTAACATGGATTACCTTGGGAAAGCAGATACTGAGTGGGGATGGATGAAGTGGGAGATTTGTCAACTCATCTTTGCTTTGCTCTTCAGGTTATAGAGAGCACATATTATCTGTAGTTTTATCTCTAGTCTAACTGATAAGGTTCTTTGCACATCTATAGTCCATTCCACAATTCATTCATCCATCCAAAAGACATTCGTATCTTGCCACGAGGCAAACACTAAGCCAGGCATAGGGACTGATACAACAATGATGGCTGCAACCAAAAAATGGCCGGGCATTGTGGCGGGCGCCTGTGGTCCCAGCTACTTGGGAGGCGGAGGCAGGAGACTCGCTTGAGCCCAGGAGTTGGAGGTTGCTGTGAGCTGTGATGCCATGGCACTCTGCCCAGAGGGATAGCTTGAGGCTCCATCTTAAAAAAAAAAAAGAAAAACATTTTGGATGTGGAGATACTAAAGTTAAGAGAGTTTAAGCAAATCATCCATCCTTAGGCAAATAGCAGGACAAGAATGCAAATTTAAGTTCTTCTCTCTCCCTCTAACCAGTGATTTCCCACGGCAACATAGAAGCTGTGTGATATTTCAACAACTAGTGACTGGCCTCACTAGTTCCATTGCAACGAGCTCTGCTTTTCTAAGCACTGCTACACAAGACAAGCAAAAATAGCATCTCTCTCAGATTTGTAAAAACCTAACTTAGTTATTGTACTAAATCATTAAATCGGTACCAATATCCAGAAGAACACAATCATTAATGTTAATGATTTTTAACAATGCTTATTTTTAATTTAATAGTGAAGTTTTTGTCTTTGGCAAGTCTGCACATAAATGGTTGATTTAAAAAGAGTAATTTTGATAGCTACTTTCACTCACACGAATAATAAGGTTAACCATTGGTTCTTCAGTACAGTACAATCTTCAAGGTAGATTTCTTGATAAGAGAGTTGATAAAATATAACCATAGGGAACATGGAGTGGATCCCTCAGCCTATGTGGGTATGGAATAGAGTTATTAAGAGTGCATTTTCCTCTGTAGATCATGAAACTTATGCCCAATGTAGGAGACGTGATAAACTCAAAAGAGTATAAGCACGGAAGAATTACACTGGTGGGTTACTCCACATTTTGAAATGGTACAAATGGTATTAAAAAAAACTTCATTGAAAAATAGAAAGCTCATTAGAATTAGAAAACTACAGAAAAAGGTATCAAGAAGAAATAAGCAATAAAAGATTCTAGACATGTCTTTTTTTCAAGTGCTCATAAATCAAATACTAAGAGGAAGATCAAACTGTTTAGTGGAAATACATGACAGACTGGCTATAAATTTGGGATACATGTCAAGAAAGGAAGAAAAGAAAGACGATTTTCCACATAGTTAACTGCATGAAAAGGTCTGCTTCAGAGGAATGATATTAACTCCACCGCAGTGCTCAGCACACTGTAAACGGATCATCCAGAAGGCAAAGGGTTTCTATTAGACTGTTGCTAGTTCTAAACTTCCAAGCAAGAAGCAGAAATTGCATTTGCAGTATTCCCCAGAGCGTTTCTTACTTCTGTCACTTTGGACTTGGCTGCACCGGCAGCGAAGCTTCGCCCAGTCCTTTGCTTTATCAGAAGCTCAAAGAGGGTAATTGAGTATAAGGAAAGAAAAGAATTCACTTCAAGGTTATTTTAAACTGTTTAACATTGAATTCTACCAATGAGAAATCTGCTGGTTTGAAGCAAAGTTGAACTAAGCAAAATAGATGAGCTCTTTGAAGTCAATGGTAGAATTCTGCATAGGCGCAGGGATGTCAGAAAATAATAGTTGATACATGTGGGAAAGAAATAAGAACTCTTCCATTTAGTCTTAAAAATGGAGATAATCAAGAAAAGTATAAGATGGAATAAGAATTTGGAAGACATATATGCCACACTGTTAATAAACCATATTTAATAAATATATATTGGCAAATGTCTTAGATGTGTGGATCGGCTGTCAGAGCTTATTTATCTTTCCTTCTGCAAAATAAGGAGGAATAAAATGGGATAAACAGAATTGATACATAATTAATAAATAGCTTCTCTACCACAAATAAACAGACGTACCAGGCAATGTAAAAGAGAAAAATAAAACTTGATCATTAAGAGAAATGAGCAGTGCTAAATTGTTGAGATTTATTTGAGGACAAGATGCAAAATGCCTCTTTCAGGCTCCCTTAAAATGCTTAGCTTGTCAAAGAAACATTTTCACATGGGCTAACACAAAGTTCTTGGTGGTTAAACAAAAAGATTTAATGCCATTTGCTCTGTACCATTTGATTATTGAAAGATTTCAATATTTTTGTCTTTTTATTAAAAAATCTATGTTTAGATAAAAATCCAAAGGAAGATAACACCTTTCCTATCACACCATGGGTGACGAAATACTCTATCTTTTTAGTAAGAACACAAATAAGCCTACCTGGGAGAGAATTTAACATACATAGAAAAAGGCAGCTAT
Organism: Galagoides demidoff; assembly: GCA_963574575.1. Classification (NCBI taxonomy): domain Eukaryota; kingdom Metazoa; phylum Chordata; class Mammalia; order Primates; family Galagidae; genus Galagoides; species Galagoides demidoff. The sequence continues at coordinate 3,405 of CAUYQV010105171.1, read as the reverse complement.
CAAAACAGAACTCAGTGGAAATTCCACTTCTGGAGAAATGAATCACTGTCTGCACGAGCAGTGCTCACTGTGGAATCCTTACAAGAAATAGATGTGGGGCGACAGTAATGAGACTTTACCGGAAGGTTCAAATAAGGCAGGCAACCTCAGGAGTGCTGCTCTCGAAGTCGCCAGATTGAAATAACAAAGCTGAGAAGTGCAGCTTGTCCATTACCCTCACATCATTAAAACTGAGGCTGAAATGAGTTTATGCTTTGATTTAATAGCAACATTCAAAGTCCTGAGGAAAATGAAAAAAACGCACAAACCCCAGAAGTGTTTAACTGGCTTCTTGGCTCTTTTGCGACAATCTTTTTTGACACTGACCCTTTAAGAGAGATCAATGATACATTTGTGTGCTCACAAAAATGGTGTGTGTGTGTGTTGTGCAGGTTTATAAGGCAATGCCATTAATAATCTTTCAATTGCTACAGTATAAATTGTTTCAAGTGGAAAAGGTAAATTCTATAATATGGAGGCATTTTCAATTTCATTTAATTCATTATGCTATTTTAAGGAGGGGGCAGTGGGAAAAGGATAAAAAACATTAATTTAATGTGTTAAAAGTACTAAGCTTTCAAACAGGATACGCAAATTTATGTAACTATAGATATTTTAAAAACTTAAATATAAAGATACAAATAGTATTAGTCTTTAGTTTGTATGGACAGGGTTTATTTTATATTAAGCAAAAATTGCTGGCATGATTTGATCACAGTAGTAAGGAACTGGAATGCAATTAATGATCCATTAGATGATCACTGGAGCATGAAGCTGTCCTATCGCACCTTCAGTAAGGTGGACACAATCATGGAGAGATTTTTAGGAACATTATTGAAAGGTTAGAATCATATTTGCGGAGCAAGTGGGTATAAAAAGAAGAGAAGCCTTCTTCATTGTTCTGCATTATTCATGATCTGAATGCTCCACCAATCATAAAACCACACTGGTCCCCCCAGTGAAAGGAGTTGAATATTCGCCTTTTAAAAAATACATATTTTATGTTCTAAAGATGTGAAATACTGACAGCTCCATAACATTTCCAAATAAGCCTATTAATGTTTCTCATGTGTAACTTACAAGAATTGATGGGGAGTATGAGGGACAAAAAGGTCATTTTTATTCTCTTTTTATTCTTACTGCTGTATGGACACAGCCCAGCTGTGTGCAGGGCTTTGTGGGAAATTTTCTCTGATAACTAAAACTTTAACATTTCCTCAACTTCTATCAGAATCCACTCAGATGGTAGCACATTGGTGATTTCAGAATAATAACTCTTAAATTCAAGAAATAAATGCCATGTACAATTAAGTAAACAATTTAATGTAACATTTGACAGTACCTTTCCAACATCAACCAAATTTAATTAGATGTCTATAACAGTGGTTCATTTTAATATGGAACAAATGAGAATATATGATATAATGCTCGTAGAACTGGTATTAAGTTTTCCTTCCCTCAATAATTAAAGAACTTGGGTATAGAAAAACCAATCCCTAATTATCTGAGTACATTTGCAGAGTTTACACCATATTTTTGCTTCGAAAATCAACATAGATTATTTTTCTTCAGAACAAAACTCATATGATTGAACAAAACTTGTTTTTCCAACAACTTTTCAAGCAGGTCAGACTAAACCACAATGTATTATTTACTAGCTACGATTTATCAGATTTGAAGTCAGAATGTAGATCTCCCTCACAGCGATTTTTCATTTATGTGCAGTAGTAAGACAGAATTAACACTCGCTGGGCCTCCCGTTTTCATTTATAAAGTGCACGTTGCTGTGGGGTACATTTGAAGCAAATTGAAATCAAAACTATTTCCCAGAAGGAAGTTTCATCACTGTTAAGGAGGGGCAACGTGAGAGGAGAAAGGAAATCTGAGTTTGTATCCACAAAAGAGAGGTTATAGGTATAATCTCTAACCTGACTTCCATCGGCTGGACTCTCCAGATTGTGTGGGTACTAGTTTTACATTCACGAAATGAATTTCCTTCTTGAGCAGAAAGCTATTTAGTGGTAAAATGAATGACTAACAAATATTTTAATGTTGAAATAAAAAATAAATTCATCGTTTTCTTCTCTTAGGTTCTAAATGTTATTTGTTACCTTTTATTCTATAGTAAGTAGGAGATTAATGCCAGTAAAATCTGGTGTGTCTTTTCATAAAACAGGATTTTGTGATGCGGATTAACACAAAAATAGGTCTTAACAAATACCAGAGTTTGTTGCTCTTATGCATTCCTTTGGGAGACATAAGACCAGGAAATCAATTAACATCAATAGTAATAGTTTAGGCTTGTCAAAAAGAAAGTAGCTCAAGTCATTGTTCAGAATTCAGAGCATGAAATAAAATAACTTACTTTAACCTCTAGAATTATAACCTATATAAGACATAGATGTTAAATTAAGTCACTTTATTTTTAGGTGTAAACTTGCTCTTGGATAGAAAAAATAATAAATCCATACCATAAACCTTGTAATTTTCTTTCAACCTATAAAAATGGAAGTTTGTGCATGTTATAATGTTAAAATCGAATCTTGGTGTTTATTTTCTACAGTACTATGTTCTTATCATTATGCTCATGTTTCACTTTCAGAAAGGGCACATTGTGTCAAGTGTTATAAATAGAATGTTATTCAAAGAAGCAAAGGATACCATGTCACTTTAACTAGTGTGGGTTCCTTGAATGGTGGGTGTTTAATGTTCATGTACAGGAGAGGTGAGCAGTGTTTCATTAAATAGAATTGCTAAGTTTATAATTATGCGTCCTAGTAAATACTTACAATTAATTATATAGAAAGCAAAGAGTTTTTAGCTGGTGGGTGGTGATGACTTTATACATTAATTTTACCATGGTGGAAAATTCCAACTATCCCAATTAGCAATCAGTAAATGGTTAGAAAAATCATGCCTCAAAGTTCAGAAAAGCCTATAGAATATTGTAATTTTTGTTAAGATTCTATAAATAGATTTTTCTTTCTTTTCCAGATATGGCTATGTTTCTAATTATACTGGAAGATATCTTATTACATGCTACAAAGATTCTGAATAATTAAATGTAATTAGATGTTCTATCTGGTTTTAATAATCAGGGTCTGGAGCTAATATACATTCCACCTGGTGCATGAACTGCACACCCACTGGAAGACACATTAACCAAAGTGCACTTGCTAATTTTACTATCGAAATTAAAATATGTTTTGTCATGTATGACTTAAATGTTTTTTTTTTTTTATTAATTGATTTCTGTGTACATTGATGCAAACATGGGGTACATTGTGCTGTTTCATATACAATTTGAAACACCTTCATCAAGCTGGTTAACATAACTTTCATATCATTTGTTTAATCATTGTATCA
>CAUYQV010105165.1:0-16277 GCA_963574575.1 Galagoides demidoff | reverse complement strand
TGCCAGCTGGGGCCGGGCTGTTATCTAGAAGCTCTGGGAGAGAATCTGCTTCTGAAGGTATTCAGGTTAGCCAGAGAATCCAGTCGTTTCCAGCTACAGGTCTTTTGTTTTCCTCCTGGCTGTCAGCTGGGGGCAGCTCTCGGTCTCTAAATGTGGTCTGTTTTCCTCTCTTAAGCAATTCAGAAATTCAGTTTTACTTTGTCATCTTAAGTAGAGTGAGATGGTTTTATAACTACAACAACCTCAAACTCTTTGGCTCAAGTGATCCTTTTGCCTCAGCCTCCCAAGTAACTAGGTCTACAGGTGCCTGCCAGAACACCCAACAATTTTTTAGAGACATGGTCTCACTCTTGCTCAGGCTGGTCTCCAACTCTTGAGCTCAGGTGTTTCCCCTACCTTGGCCTCCCAGAGTATTATGATTACAGGCACGAGCTACTGCACCTGGCTCACCAGAAACATTTGCATTAACTTCAATATTTAGGAGTCAGTTTCTACTTCTTAGGTTCTACCATTATGCCAAACATTCTAAAGTGAGTCAGTAAACCTCACTTATCATTGCTCAGAGGTTAGCTGGAGAATATAGAATGTCTGATCCCAGAGGGGTAGAGGAAAACTCAATTTAGGAAGAACCTCAGATGATAGTCCTGGTGGATCCCAGGCATGTTGTCAAATAACATCTCTGAACTTCAGTTGTAGCACCTAAAGAATGGAGAAATCAGCTAGGGAATTTCTAAGGTCCTTTATATTTTTACAATAAATGGTCTCCTTCATATAAAACCCTTTCCTGAATAAAACATGGTGACCATATGTATAATGAAATCATAAGTTGGTTACTCAGAATAACATCTCAGTGCTTTAAGCAAAATCAGATGAAAAATTATTTTCATTATAGGATTTTAGTGTATAGTTTTTGGATGCTATCATTCATTGCTCTAAACTACTTCTTCCACCCCACATCAAGTACTTTTAGATTTTTAAAAATGTGTAGTAGCACACCATCTTGTGGCAGTCATATAATGCCCTCTTGTGGCTATAGATCAAACTACTACATTTGCTGTGGAATTATCTGGATATTTGCATGATGTTCTCTTAGCTCTTTTCTATACATTTACTTGCAGGATTTGTTTCAATGTGTTTCAGTGTTGAATGCACTTAATCGATGATGCAGACATTCATATACTTAACAACTTAGTTTAATAAACACAGGTAGCCTAGAACATTTTTTCCTGCAAAATTTTGGAATCTAATCTATTTAGTTGGAATATTTTTACTGATAAAATTACCATCTCACCTCATTTTACATTGCATTTTGAAAAAAAGATAAAGTGATAGATAAATTATACAACAACATGGTATACTTATAACCAATATTTTATTTTCTGCTGCTACTATATAATTAATTAGTCTTATCAGGACACTTTCAAGAATAAAAGAATCATTATTAAATAATCATTAATATTAAGAATGAATTACATCAGGATACTGGTCTAAGCTAGGGATACTGAAGCCAAGCAAAAGATGAACCAACATATTCTATAACAATGAGAGTGATGAGAAAATTAAAAACTTCTGTTTTTACTTCTATTTTCAACAGTTTTCCTCATCTTCAATGATGTTAAACCATATATACCCCTTTGGAGCCAGATGATCTAGCTTCAAATCCTGACAAATAACCTTTCTGTGCCTCAGTTTCCTCATTTTCAAGATGGAAATAATATTAGTATCTACCTTATAGTAGTGTTCCAAGGATTAGAGAGTTAATAATTACTAAGTTAATATGTAGATTACATTGAGAAGAGCAAAGCAATTTTATTGTTAAGAATAAAACTACTGGGTGGCACCTGTGGCTCAAAGGAGTAGGGCGCTGGCCCCATATGTCAAAGGTGGCGGGTTCAAATCCAGCCCTGGCCAAAAACTGCAAAATTAGTTTCTGAGAGTGAGTGATAATATATTTGATTTTTATAAAGATATGAGGATTTCAAAGGTCGTATATCTATTTCAGGAAAGCAACTTTTAGTAGACAGCTTCTACCTCCTTCTGATAGTTCATTCTGTAGTATAATCCCCTCCTCTTGGGTGTGGCCTAGACCTAGTGACTCATTTCTAATGAAATAAATAAATAAATAAACAAACAACCAAACAAACAACACACACACAAAACCCAGTAAAAATGATGAGATATCATTTTTATAATTAAGTAACAAAAAGACTGTGACATGCATTTTGCTCCTGCTCCCTAACCATCTCTCCCTCCTTTGGGATCCTTGCTCTGAGAGAAGCATGATACCACATCGTGAGCAGTATTACAGAGAGAGCTCAGGGGCCTGGCAATAGCCATTTCCATTACCATGCGGTAATTTTAAAATACCAATGAATAAAAATGTAATTAGTAAGAAAATGTGATTTCTTCAGTTCCCGTACCAAAACAATCTAAGCAGTCTATCTTTGTCTACAAAAAAATCACTAGAATTTCCAAATTAAACATAGCCCAGGCTGTGCTCTGAAATGAGGAGATGTTTGATAATGAATCCAGGCTTGACGGAAATTCTGGGATAAAAATTCAACTGAATGCATTTGGGACTGAATGTGTTCTAAGAATATAATTTTAAAGCTTCTTTTCATTTTTGCCACTTGATGGAGCTATAGTGCCAGAGAACACTCAAAAACCTATTATGTGCTCATAGAATTTTCTTTTTTGAAAAATGTAGATAAAAAGTATAATTATAATCATTTTTTGGAAGCGTTCTTGTGATTACTCTCCACCTTCATCAAGCAATTTCTACAATGACAAACAAACACCAAAAATAACTTTATATAGTCTTGTGCTGTTAGTGGAGGGTAATTAAATTTGCTTGTATCTATTTTTCAAATAGAAGATTTGAGGAGGATATTTCTTGGAAAGTACATACATATTGGAATGACATAATGTATTGAGATTTTAAGAATGGCTAATAGGTTGTCTACATCTCAGTCTGTGGATATTTTAAGAAGGAAAAGTGAACCTTCTTAGAGAACAAAGTCTATGAACGTTTCTCGAGTCTAGCAATTATAGAAGAAAACTAATTTTGTAGGGAAGAAGGAAATCATAAAAAATGGAAGGGTTGGTCACAGGCAAATATAAATGATTCATACTCTAATCTAGTAGTGTCCAAGCATTTTTTTTTTCTTTGCCACTCATTGGAAGAAGAGTTGTCTGGGGGCTACATATTAAATACACAAACACTAATGAAAACTGATTAGCTAAAAAAAAGTCCATGCAGACTGATGGTGCTGTCTGATACTCCAGATAAGCAAAACAAGTCCTCACAAAATCAGCACGTGGTCCATGGGCCACAAGTCGGACATCCCTGCTCTAATCCTTATGAATTCTATATTGTATTAGATCTATTATATTTGGTAGGCACAATCCCTTATCTAAAAACTGGCATCAATCATTCATTAGAATTAAGAAGTGTTCAGATTATTTAAAAACATAACATTTAGGCTGGGCGCTGTGGCTCACACCTAAATCCTAACACTTGGGAGGCTAAAGCGGGTGGGTGGCCTGAGCTCATGGGTTCAAGACCAGCCTGAGCCAGGTGAGACCTCATATCTAAAAATTGCCGGGGGTTCTGGCAAGTGCCTGTAGTTCCAGCTACTCAGGAGGCTGAGGCAAGAGAATTGCTTGAGCCCAACAGTCTGAGGTTCCTGTGAGCTATGATACCATGGCACCCTCCTGAGGGCAACAAAGTTAGACTCTGTCTCAAAGAAAAAAAGAATACTATTTATATCATATGAAGTAGTATAAAATGCTCCCAGTGATGTTGTTGCTGCCTAGATTCCATGAGAGTCAGACTTTGGGATGCAGGCTCAGGAAAACAACGTTAACTAGGATGTGCTCTGGGGACCAACACCTGGAGAAGGGAGCTGAGCGAGGCAGGACTGAGCAGCAGGAATGCTGATTCAGTATCATCGAAGGCTTTGGGCAACTCTATAAGAAGATCACAATAGAGTCGTTCCAAGTTGGGGAGAGGACGATGTGCTTTCATTCCCTCCCATGTTCAGCTATGGCATACAGGCTGCAGCTGGAGAAAAGGAGGCCTTCTTCTGGCAGTCTTCCTCCTGTGTGACCCAGGCCACCATCCTAAGGTTTCTGTGCTCTGTGTCATTAAACCCTTCTGAGAAAAAGGTTACTAAATTTATCCATTAACTATCAAAACATGGAAGTGGATACAAAGGTATCTGAGTGAACCACTGAGGAGGAAACATAGTCCTCCTGGTATTGTAGTGCATTATCCAGGTGGAAAAAGTCAACTCCTTCTACTAGTATGCTCACTCAGTTCCACTTGCCTCCTGTTCTCTTACAAGAGGGGATAGGTCTCTAAGAGGCAACCATTAGGTGGCAGTCCAATAGGGCTCTTGTGGTGTATCCTGGTGGAAACGTTCTCCTTTTGGGAGACAACTCAGAGGTGCAGAGACACAAAGCACAAAATCGCCAAGTGAGTCGCTGAGAGTGATGATAAGCAAGGTTAATTCTGATTCTACAGGACTCTATTTTCAGTTGCTGGACTCATGAATTCTACTTATTTGGGACACGAAGTCATACGTATAAAGGTCTTCGAATTAAAGTGGACACTATGTCCTGAGGGAATGGTGTTACTGTGAAGAATCTCTCTGAATGGACATGGTAGCTTTGCCTTCTGTGGGCTATTCCATTGCGCTGTCTACCCAGTGGCTTCTGAACACCACAGAATGTACTGTGACTAGAGCATCACATGTCAAGGACCAGTTGCACACCTCTTTGCTATAAAGTGGATTCTTTGGTATGATATAATAATAAGTGGAATTTTATAGTAATAAAGTTTATGTTTTATAGGCCTTAAAACAATGTGGCTGGCTAAGTCTCCATGGCCAGAAAACATAGCCCATAACCGTAATATATTTATATTTTTATCAAAATAAATACATTTCTTCCAACGTAGAAGAGATTGAATGTATTTATCTGGCCACCAAGTCACCAGCTGATCTGAAGGGATGGTGCTATATGGAGGACTTGGCAAGCACCTCTGTTGCTGGGAAGCTGGACATTTTGTGACTTTCACAAGTAGGAGCCCATGCTGTTGGCACTTGCCAACTTGTTGGCCTCCATCTGTGTCATCACGGATACTTTTTTTATGTGTCCATTGTGACACCATTGCAGTGTCTGAGGGCAGAGCCTCTCTCACATAAACTTGGTTAGTTCATTTATGTTTACTTGAGTGGTTAGCGCCTGTTCCATGGCAGACACTCTGGTGAGCATTAGCATGCGATACGAAGCCATATATCTCCACGAGGTGTGACTATTCTCATTTATCTGTCCACATGTGTCTACCTCACCCCTTCTGATCCCTATCTTTCAATTTTTCTCTTTTAGGCTCCTGATCAACTATTCCATGATTCCATTTGTGTTCTATGCTCGGGCTTGGATATGGCAGTGGGTACTGACTTTGAAACACAGGAGCAGGGACAGAAACAGATAAGATATGGCATCTAATGCACAGCAGATCACTGTAATCACTCACTGATGGGCCTGGACCACCTTGGGACAGAAGGAGTGTCATAACCTAGGAAGGTTAGACAGAGAATTTCTGGGAAATCTTCAGTGTTTATAGATGAAGGGTTTTTTTTTTTTTTAACATTGAACTCAATTTATTTCAAATGGAACAGAACATATTTCGACAAAAGCAAATGTCCAGCATGCAAATATTTATACTTCTAGAACTGGCACATTTTTCTCAGTCTCAAACATTGAGATCATCTGTGATCTCACCAGTTCCTATCATCCTTCCCTTAAAAGAATGATAAAAGGTGCAGAGACACAAAGCAGCACAAAATCACCAAGTGAGTTGCTGAGAGTGATGATAAGCGAGGTTAATGTGCAATAACAGCCATTTTTTCCCCCTCTGCTTTGTTTCCATCTCTGGCTTCTGATTGCTGAGCCCGATTTCACTTATTAATATATTTTTAATTTCAGATTAATATAAGGTACAAATAATTAGGTTGCATTATTTGCATTTGTTAGGTACAGTCCAAGTTGTAGTTGAGCCCTTCACCCGGGAGGTATGCCATACACCCCTACATCCCACCATTAGATGAGAGCTTACTAATCCACCTGTCCCCTTACCCTCCCCCAACTTCTTGACCTTAATTGTGTTTTTCTTTCATGTGGGCATGTACTAGGTTCATATTAGTGCTGAGTAGATTAGATGCTTGCTTTTCTATTTCTGTAATACTTGGGAGGATGTTCTCCAAATCCTTCCAGGTAAACAGAAAAGATGTAAAGTCTTCATATTTCTTTATTTCTGAATAGTACTCCATGGTATACATATACCATAGTTTATCTATCCATTCACGAGCTGATGGGCACTTGGGTTGTTTTCATATCTTGGTGATTATGAATTGAGTTGTAATAAATGTCCTAGTGAAAATGTCCTTGCGGTAAAATGATTTTTTTTTTCTTCTGGGTTGGATGCCTAGTTATGGGGTTATGGGATCAAATGGAAAGTTGACTTCTAGATCTTTGAATGCTCTCCATACTTTTTTCCATATGGGCTGTATTAGTTTGCAATCCCACATCACTTTTTGATTATAGGAATAATCTTCTAAGTAGGCTTTCCCTGTTTAAATAAGCCTTCCTAGCACTGATAGATTAATTTTTTCTGAAAGCATATTTTCATTATCATGTTTTTGGTTAAAAACTATACAAATAATAAGAAAATATGCTTGTTAAATATTGTTAGATATTTTTAAAGGAAATCCCCAAACTGAGAAAGTATATTTGAAACATGTTTGAAAAATTAGTGTTTAGCTGATAGACTAAGGATTCTTGCCACTCAATGAAAAAAGGACTCCAAAGGAAAATGGAAGAACGTTAAGTGTATAGTATGAAATCACATTTAAATAAAATTAATGTTGAATTTTATATAGACTCAAAATACATACCCAAAATACTAACAGAATTTTTTTTTTTTTTAGAGACAGAGTCTTACTTTATTGCCCTTGGTAGAGTGCTATGGCATCACAGCTCACAGAAACCTCTAACTCCTGGGCTTAGGCGGTTCTCTTGCCTCAGCCTCCCGAGTAGCTGGGACCACAGGCACCTGCTACAATACCCAGCTATTTTTTGTTGCAGTTTGGCCGGGGCTGGGTTTGAACCTGCCACCCTCGGTATATGGGACCGGTGCCCTACTCACTGAGCCACAGGTGCCGCCCTAACAGTATTTTTTTTACATGGTGAAATTTTTGATGGCTATCTCTTTTTAAATTAAAAAGTATATATCTTCCAAAATATGGAATATTTTATATAAAATAAAGAGTTTCTAGTTGTAAAAATAAATGATTATTACTTCTGAACTAAGGAGAGTATCTGAGGCTGACAGATCCTTTAGATCTGAAATCTGATAGCCTACCCTCCCACATTTCCCTTCCCTCCTTCCAACTACCCCAGATGGTTGACTCAACAAAACCATGTATTCTGGAGACACTATCAGAGACGACAGTTGTTTCTATATCCCAACTGCATAGTTTCTCAGTATTTGGGTCCATAGTCCTCTTTGATATGTAGCTTTAGAGAAGATACACTCATTGCCAACCAGATAGGACAAATGCCAGATCAATCCATATAATTAACAGGGTAATAGATTTTGGAATTAGATTCCCTTCAGATTCAACTACAGTGTTGTTTTGAAGCATATGATGCTTTTGTGAACCAAAACATAAAATATGTGTGCCATATATAAAAGTATATTTATAGGAACAGTAAAGTAGTATATTTTAAGTTGAAGTTGCCTCAGATATACATGATTGGCTTAGAGACATCTTCAGAAAGTGATAGAAATATTTTTTTTCTATGTGCATTACCATCCCTAATTTTGGAAAAACAATGAAAAAAATTAGGGCAAGTGGTTCTTAAAAAAATTCAGGGCATCATACAAAAATATCAATAATGTTTTTTTTTAAAGGAAGCTAAGGTATCGACATTTTTAGAGTGAAATCATAAGGAATGGGATTTTTTTTTAGTACATACCATATGCCAGGTACTTCCTTGTACATTAACTTCCTTGAAGCTATGTATTTATTCCATGGAATATATATAGAAAAGAGTTTAGTCTAGCTAGTTTAGCAGAAGTAATAAAGCAAATTAAATACCTCCTAGAATCTCAGAGATCAGAAGAACCAGACTTGGATGCTTCACTGACAGAAATAGTACAGGAAGGAAAAACTCCAAACTAGGCCCTAGACAGGAAAATTATTCTGAGAAGTTAAAAAGAATAAAATAAATTACTGTAAATGGCATCATGAGAAACTAAATGCATTAAAAATATTGATTCATTATCTTCATCATCGTCTCTCAGCTTTCACATGTGGTCTTCACCCAAGTGGCAGTCATTGGAGGGAGGTCAAAAGAAATATGTATCCTATACACTGACATTAATTTTAGTTCTAATGGTGATAAACACATTTTACAAATTACAAGACACTCAGAAGAATGATTAAGTATTAATTAAAATGTTAGGATAGATTACAGATTACATTATTTGCTCAAAATTATTTGTTTCCTTTCCACCCTTGCCCTGTGCACCACAGGCCAGGAACATACTCCTGCCCCACTGAACTTGGGCTTAACCATTTGGCTTGAGTCACCCAATGGATGGTGAGTGGATGTGGCAAACTCTTGGCCAAATAGAAGCTTGGCATGGCTCGCTCTGAGCAGGTGTCCTCTGCCAGGAGAATGTCATGTCTTAGATCCTGATTCCTTTTGAAAGCACCGAGGAGTAGGAGGACTCAGGGAGCTGGGCAGAGCCTGGTGAGACAGCTCTTAAGTTATATCCAGAATAAAAAAGGTGTATTGTACAGGACCACTGAAATTTTGGGTTTGTTTGTTGCCATAGCAAATGCTGGTTGATATATAGGTAAACCCATTTTTTTAAAAGTAGGATCATATTTAGAAGATACTATATTAGGAATCAGTAGCAATGGAAAATTACTAAGCTAAGATCACAAGCTTATTGAATTAATTCTGCTTGCACATACCATCCCTATTAGTTTATGTCTTCTGAGTAAAAAAGACCTTATTAAAAAAAAAAAAAAGAAGAAGCATATTCTATAGGAACTGCAGTCCAGTAAAAGAGCAGGTGGTGTATCTGAGGGTTGTCCAGAAAGCACCCTGCCATGTATGTCTCTATTTTTCATATTACATGGGTGGATTCTTTTTGGGCAGTTCTTGTATATCACTATTTATATAATACATAAATATTTTTAGAGACTGGCTTTCATATTGTAATAATTTTCGTTAATCATAATTGGTTTCATTTATTTTTTTGAGACGTAGTCTCACTATGTCGCCTTTGGTAAAGTGCTATGAAGTCACAGCTCACAGCAACCTCAAACTCTTGGGCTTAAGCAAATCTCTTGCCTCAGCCTCCCAAGTAGCTGGGACTACAGGTGCCCGCCACAACGCCTGGCTGTTTTTTGGGGGGGGTTTTTTGGCTGTTGCTGTTGCTGTCGTTGCCAGCAACGAAAATTTAGTGTGGACCTACTTCAATGGTAAAATTTCTATGAACTAAATTCTAATGTTGCTGGACATAATCAAATATAAGGCAACATTGTTTTTTTTCCTCAGATAACAGTGAGTGGTTACATCATAATTCAAGTTCTTACAAAGTCTTTCTTTTTTGCTGGCCCTTTCAGTTTACTTAACTTTGGCCAACCAAGCCCCAATTTTTGGTGTTTGGGGAAGACACTTTAGCTTGAAATTACATCTGCCGACACTAGTATTGAAAAAGTGACTGAATTGGTGACAAAACAAGAAAAACATTAATAGAGATTTCCTTAATGACCTTGTGAGAATGATTTAGCAATTTCAAGTCTTTGGCAATAAACGATCCCTTTAAAATTTACTTACAGGCTAGGCACAGGGGCATATGCACTCTAGAAGGCTGAGACAGGTGGATTGCTGAGGGAGACTTTGTCTCAAAAAAAAAATTACTTACAAAGCAAAAAAGCAAGGGGTTATGTTGGGGGGAGATCATAGATATACATCCATAGGATAATATAAAAAAGAAATGTGATAATATTTTGTGATCATATACTCTCAGGATATATTTTTCAGTGAGAACATCTTATACAGATCCAGAAAGTGGTTTATTTTTTTAAAAAGTGAATAAGTAAGGAAATAATATGCTCTGAACATGCATAGAGCCTTCAACAAGCAATCTGTTAATGATGAAGAGTACTTTAGAAGAAGCATATAGAAAGCATAAATAAAATAATTCAAGAAATGGGATAAAAGTGTATTTCTATAGTAATAAAGGACATAATGTGATTTCAAATGTTCATAACTTATTTAATAAAGTAAATATTAAAAGTTGATTTTGTTAAAGTAAATTAAAATGGAGCCCATGTCTGAAAAAAATCCCTGATTATATACAGCCTCATGTGTAACCTTAACCTTGCTTAATTTGCAAACATAAGTGAAACAACTTAGGCGATTTCTTGTAAATGCCTATATTAAACAAAAACAGTACTTAAGCTCAATTGGAAACAGCCAACTAGTTTATAATTACGTAACTATAATTTTCCAACAAAAAGCCAAATTAGGCAACTGTTTAACTGTAATCGATCTTTTTTTAAAATTTAACTTGGTGTTAGTGTTATAAAAACCTTCCTGTTGTACTTCCAATCCATTACTATTTTAGAGTTGTCCAATTGGTGAGTCATTATTTGCTCAAATACATTCCTTAAATTTTTTATTGTGTATCAGCACCCCTTTTAAACAATATTTACAATTCACATACAATTAAATGTTAATGTGATAAGTTAGTGAAAAATGCTTTTTTTTGGATCTTTTGCTTGGGAAAAATGGGAGAAGGTTTTATCTTTTGTGTTAACTCAGTAGGAATGCATGGTATGTAACTCTATTCTGAACCATTTCTTTTGAACATTTACTAACTACTATTAATTCATTCCTCAGGCCTTTCACACCCATGATTAACTTACTAATTAATTAATTAGCTTGGAATGTAATTTAATTTTATCAAAAGAAATATGTTCTAACTTCAGAAACCTAAATATTAGATAGAAAGACAGAGGTTTTATTCAATAATTCTAACATTTGGGATTATTTTTATTTTGACTATTAAAGAGGTAGCTAGGATTCAAGAGCCAAAGGGTAAGCTGTCACCATAGGCTCTGACCAATCCTATGTTAATTAGGAAATTGCTGAGCTAATTAGGCAAGCAATGATTGGCCTGTTGTCATTAGTAAAATGAGGCAACTAAATTGGTTTTCTTTAACTAACACATTTGAAACGTCATTTAAAAAAAGGGCATAGTTCTTTCAAAATGAAAATTTAAAGAAAAAAAAGATTCTCTTTTGGGATACTTTCTCCCTTATTTTTAAAGTTTCAAATTTAGGATTTGATTTTTGCTAATAAGAACACACAAATAGAAAATAATGTGATTTTAAATGTTGTAACTTATGTAATAAAATAAATGCTAAAAGTTGATATTGTTAAAGTAAATTAGAATGGAGCCCATGTCTGAAAAAAAAAAAATCTCTGAGCATATAAAGCCAGTTAGGCTTCATATACAACCTTAATTATGTGGGTTATTTATGAGGGTTATTACTTCTAGAATAATGGCAAGTAGAATTCCATGTGGGTTATTCCTTCTAGAATAACGGCAAGTAGAACTAATGTTAGAGTGTATTCTGTGCTGCTGTAACAGAATACTTAAAACTGGGTAATTTAGAAAGAATAGAGGTTTTTTGTTTGTTTGTTTGTTTGTTTACAGTTACGGAGTCTGGAAAGTCCAACGTCACAATGTCCACACCTGGCCAAGGCTGTTTCATGTTGTTATCACATGGGGAAGGTGGAAGAGCAAGAGTGCAGCTGCCTGGTGGAGAGAAAAAAGAAAAAAAGGGAAATAATGGTGAGAGAAAGAGAGAGAGGATCTGAACTCATCCTTTTATCAGGAGCCCACACTTGAGAGAATAAATCCATTCTCATGAAAATGACAGTGATCAAGTGAGGGCTCTACCCTCACCACTTAATCACCTCTTCTAGGTTCCACGTCTCACTCAACACTGTTACAGTGTAAAATAAGTTTCCAATGCATAACCTTTGGAGGATATGTTCAAACCATAGCAACCTAAACCTGTATTCTCTCCAGTAATATAATAAGAAATGAAATAATCTAATAATTTAGGGTGAGGCCTACCTGCAAAAATTTGACTTTGACCACTTCAGATTTTTTTGGTCTAGGATTTTATTTTAATGAATGAGGTTTCTTAAGCACTTTTGTTTTTTAAAAAAATCTTAATCTAAAACTTTTTTAAAAAAGTTTAGTATGGTTGCAAGTTTGTTTGGCCACCACCCACTTCTGATCTCTTTTTCTGAGCTGCTGATTAATGTCCTAGATGAGTCATTTCCTTGTTAATCCCATGTTTTTTCACATTTATGTAATATGTGACATACCTGTTTGTCAAAGGTACTATAGATCTTTGCTCTCTAAATTGTGTGGTCTATGGTCCAGCTCCCAGAGGAGCTGACTAGAAATGCAGACTCTCTGGCCATACCCCAGACATCCTGTATCAGAATCTGTATTTTTAAGAATATCCCCATTCATAAAAGCTCAATTCTCAATTGAGAACATATATATATTCTATATAGTTTCATAATGTATAACAAGATAACTCTTTCTCCATTGTTCCTCTGCTTTCAAAACCCAATGCATCTCCGAGACTCAGAGTTTACATTCTCTCCAATCCACAGTTTTACTCAGTACTCTCAGGTACAACTGATACTTAGTCCATTTCACTGCTTAACATTTCCCTATTGTTAGTTTTACATTATATGTCTTGCCTTACTCATCATAGTATTCTACACAGTATTTATCCTAATCTGGATGTCAGTGAAAATTGTTGAATCATTTATTATTAATTAGAGAATTATCAATCTTAAATGTCTATCCCTTGAGATTTTTATTTTGCCTCATTTCAAGGGTATAGCCAATAAGACCAAATCAGAGAAAACTATCTCTTTAATATAGGTAGGGAATTCTTCTTTTCTATGAGTAGTTCTATTGGATTTGGGAATCCTGATAAGATCATTATAAGTTACTACAGAATTTAAACTAATAAAAATAAGAATCTTGGTTTTGTCAATTTCAAATACAATGATTTAAAATACATTTTTATATTGACATTAAAATTAAGAAAGAAAGTTTTTCTGTTTTTCCAGCTGAGCAAAATGAGATGCAGGGACACTAAATACAGATTACCTTTGACACTGGAGATTAGGGCACTAACCCCTTTGGCATTTGAAAGTCCATGTATAACTTTTGACTCCCCCCAAACATAACTACTAATAAACTGCTGTTGACAGGAAGCCTTAAATAAATAGTTGATTAACACATATTTTTTATGTTATATGTATTATGTACCATATTGTCATAATAAAGTAAGATAGACAAAGAAAGTATTATTTAGAAAATCATAAGGATGAGAAAGTATATTTACTATTTATTAAGTGGAAGGGGATCATTATAAAGGTCTTTATGTTAAATGGGCTGAGGAGGAAAAAGAGGATGAGAGGCTAGTCTTGCTGTCTTAGAGGTGGCAGAGGCAGAGAAAGTCTGCACATACATGGACCTGTGCTGTTCAAGCCCCTGTTGTTCAAAGTTCAGCTATAGTTTCTATGTCAGCTAATTAATGTCAGGGTTAAGATACAGCCATTAGTCTGCTTCTTAACATACCAGAAGACTTTACAGTCAATATCTGCTTCCCACTTCAATGATGTGTCTAGTCTAGAACATTCTAAGACCATGAAAAATGAGATGATGGGTTTGTTATAGGGAAGTCCAGAAATGCAAGACCTAACTATAAAATTCAACTAAAATAAATTTATAGGAACACATGAAACTTGCTTAAGTGTCCCCACAATAAAATCACCTAGTAAATTATAGTAATGTGATAATTATTATTAATGAATGTTAATTAATAAAATAGTTTAATAACTTATTTAGGTAAGTACTTAATACTTACTAAATAGTAATTCATCAGATAAATATATTTCAAGGAAAATAAGTGCATCTTCCTTCTCAAAAGGACCATCTTTTATACTACCACATAATCAAATGTCAGCTTGAGCCAGAATAAGTAAAAAACACAATGCCTTAGTTATGAGGTTATTTAGCTCATATTGTAATATAATTGCATAAATTAATTAAGACACAATGAAATTATTCAGCATTTAGGTGAGAGATAAGAACATGATTTAGAGCACCTTTGGCAAATATTTAAAATACATATACACAGCAAAGGAAGAAATCAATAGAGTAAAGCCACAGAATGGGAGAAATTATTTGCAGATATTTATATCTGACAAAGGACTAATATCCAGGATCTATAAAAAACTCAAACAAATCAGCAAGAAAAATAACCCATCAAAAAGTGGGTAAAAGACATAAATAGATTTTTCTCACAGGAAAACAGACAAATGGCCAAAAACCATATGAAGAAATGCTCAGCAATGTCAGGGTGAAGGGCTGGGTAAAGAGCTCAACTACAATTTGACCCTTACCTTATAATTGAAAACAATGTAACCTAAAAGTTTGTGCCCTGATATTTATTTGAAATTAAAAAAATAAAAAAAGAAATGCTCAGTATCATTAATTGTAATGGTCAAGTTCCCATTCCCATTCCATCTCCTAGTTTCCCCCCTCCTCAGGGTCAATTCTGAGAAAAGGCTTCAGAACAAGGAAACACGGAAAGTCCCAAGTTTCACAAAAATCCCCTAATCCCTGGCGAACAAACAATAGTGGGAAACCTACCTAAGCTGTGTTACCCAAGCCATATGCATTGTTGCCCAGGCTGTAACCCTGCTCGGAGCTAACTGCAATGTTTTGCTTCTCTACTGGCCTGCTTGCTTAGCTACACAAAAAGGTATAAAAGACAACCTACCCTCCACTTTGGGGCTGCTGCGTCTCAGGGCAGTGGTCCCACGCGCAAGTGTAATAAATTACCAATTAATTTCATCTAAGTGGGATCCGAGTCTATCTTTTCAGGTCATGATAGGTACAACATAATCATCAGGGAAATGCATATTAAAATTGCAATGAGATACGACCTTACCCTGTCATTATAGCCATTATTAAAAAAAAATAGATCTTGGCAGGGATACAGTGAAATGGGAACACTTATCCACTGTTGATGGGAATGTTACCTGGTACAGCTGCTATTGAAAGAAGTACGGGCTTGGAGCCTGTGGCTCAGTCGGCTAAGGCACCAGCCATGTACACCTAAGGTGGCGGGTTCGAATCCCCAGCCTGGGCCTGCCAAACAACAATGATGGCTGCAACCAAAAAATAGCTGGGCGTTGTGGTGGGCGCCTGTGGTCCCAGCTACTTGGGAGGTGGAGGCAGGAGACTCACTTGAGCCTAGGAGTTAGAGGTTGCTATGAGCTGTGATGCCATGGCACTCTACCCAGGGGGATAGCTTGAGGCTCTGTCTCAAAAAAAAAAAAAAAAAGAAAGAAAGAAGTATGGAGATTTTTCAAAGAACTGAAAGTTGACCCACCATTTGGCCCCGCAATCCTGACTGCTGAATATCTGGCCAAAATAAAACAAGTCATTTTATCAAAAAGGTACCTGCACTTGAATGTTTATTGCAGCACAATTGCAATAATATGAAACCAATCAAAGTACCCATCAACCGATGGGTGAACAAAGAAAATGTGGTATGTGCTATGAAGTACTATTCAGCCACAAGAAGTAAAGAACTTGGGAGGGACTAGAGACCATTATCCTAAGCAAAGTATCTCAGGAATAAAAAACCAAAAATGAGGGATACAAATGGTCATAAAGTGCTGTAATGGACCTTGAAAACTAAGAAGTGGAGAGGGCATGAGGGAAATGAAGGACAAAGTCTTGTGGTCTACAATGTACATTGTTCTGGTGACAGATACACTAAAACCCTAACTTAGCATGATACAATTCATCTGTGTAACAAAGACACTCATACCCTCTAAATATTTGGAAATCAAAAAAAAGGCATACATATTAATTCATTTTTATTATTTTTTAATTTTTTTAATTTCTTTTTTTTTTAATTAAATTTTTTTTTTTTTTTGAGACAGAGCCTCAAGCTATCCCCCTGGGTAGAGTGCCATGGCATCACAGCTCACAGCAACCTCCAACTCCTGGGCTCAAGTGAGTCTCCTGCCTCTGCCTCCCAAGTAGGTGGGACCACAGGCGCCCGCCA
>CAUYQV010105162.1:0-12539 GCA_963574575.1 Galagoides demidoff | reverse complement strand
CGGGCGTTGTGGCGGGCGCCTGTGGTCCCAGCTGCTTGGGAGGTGGAGGCAGGAGACTGGCTTGAGCCCAGGAGTTGGAGGTTGCTATGAGCTGTGATGCCATGGCACTCTACCCAGGGGGATAGCTTGAGGCTCTGTCTCAAAAAAAAAAAAAAAGTCCATTTCCCCCCCATTTCTGATTTATTTCTCTATAATTAACATGTATTGCTTATGTAAAAAATAAATAACAAGATGACTTTAATACTCAGCTGACCCCCAACTTGAGTGGCTGAACGATGTCCTGGGTGCTGCCAACTAAGCCGGCTGAGGCTCTGTCCCTTCCCTCTGGGGTAACTCACCACTCAGGCTGGAAGCTGCCAGGCCCTGGGTGTTGGGGAGCAGTCCTGAGAGGCTGATGGGCAGGTCCCGTCGCATCCGGTCTAACTGCTGCCTCTGTTGGGCTAGACTCAGGTGCTCCTGTGTCCATGCCCCCAGAGAGAAGGACACAGCTGTGAGGGTGACAGGCTGGGGGATCTGGAGCAGCTGGGCTGGGCAGGTGGAGGTGGGAGGAACCTTGCCTGGTGCATGTTCTGCTCCTGCTTCCGCAGCCGTTCCTGCTGCTGCTGCACCACCTGCAGTCGGGTCTGCTGCTCAGCCTGCACCTGCCGGGCCTGGCACAGTGCCCGCTCCCCCTCCTCATATTTCTCCGAGGCCACCTGTGGAAGGGCGCCTGGGTCAGGGCTGGCCAGGGTGGCAGGAGCCATGCCATATGCCCATGTGCCCATGCCACACCTTGCTCATGCTTTCCACCTCCTCAGAACGGAGCCGGATGCGCAAGGCAGTGGCACTGACCCTCTCCTTCTCCAGCCGCAGCTCCTGCCGCTCCCGTTCCAGGGTCTCCCTCTCAGCTGCCAGCTGCTCCTCCTTGACCCGGAGCTCATTGGCCTTGATCTTTAGCTCAGCCTGCTCCTGCAGATAACAGGACCCCGCTGCATTGTCCTTCAGGAGCCAAGCTGTGCTTTGCACAGGATTCTGAAGCACCCTTTGTCCACCCTGCCCCTGGGAAGCAGAGGTGGAGCAAGGCACTCCCAGGGAGGGGGGAGGGACCAGAGAGGCCAAGACAAGGAGCTGCCCACACAAGCCACATAACTGTGGCAGACACAGCTTCTGTGAACCTCAGTCTCATTTCTAAACAAGCTCAGTCACAGGACTATGATGAGGACGAATGAGATGTGTATAAAGTACTTAGGGAAATACAAGGAAGGTATTTGTGTGCCTGCATTGTCCTGTGTTACTCCCGCTATGCTATGGTGTGTGTGCCACTTTCTTCTCTCAGAAGGCATCCAGATGAGGCTCGGGTCTTACCTTGGCCAGGCTGACGAGGGTACTCTCCCGCTGGGTGTCCACTTGCAGTGCCCGCTCCACCTGGCGCTCAGCCCGCTCCTTACTTAGCTGCTGTTGTGTGAAGAACTCAGCCCACTCGGTGGCCAGGCGCCGGCGCTCCTCCCCACACTTGTGCATGACGGACTTCTGCTCCTCCAGTAGGGCACTCTGGGACATGGAGGGTGAGCACACAGGGTGAGTGTCCCTGGGCACAATGGTTGCATCAGCAGCTGAATGCGGTGGCTGGACTCACCTTAGCCCGCTCTAACTCTGCTCTCTCCATGGCTGTCTGCTGGGCCATGACCTTCCTTTGCTCCTCAAGAGAGTGCTGCATGGACTCCACCTTGGACTGCTCAGCACTCACTCGCCACCGTTCCTGCAGAACCCAGGCCAGGGCTGAGGGTGTGTGCCCTACACCCAAGGAGCAGGCCTGGCTGCTCCCTGAGTTGCTGTGCAAACCCACCCACATCTCCCATG
Source organism: Galagoides demidoff (assembly GCA_963574575.1). Lineage (NCBI taxonomy): Eukaryota > Metazoa > Chordata > Mammalia > Primates > Galagidae > Galagoides > Galagoides demidoff. The sequence goes on along the minus strand of CAUYQV010105162.1, from coordinate 10,700 downwards.
CTATGCCACAGAAACCTCCTTCTCAAAGAGGTGCAAGAAGAGGGGTACCTGGGAAGAATGGCAGGGCCCAGCCACTATGATACTGCCTGAGAGGAGGACCCAGCAGATGTCAACTCAGCCAACTGTACAGGGGTAATGGCTCAACAGGGCCAAAGAACAATAACATCCTTGCCTCCTGACTCATCAGGACGAGGTGAGAGCTCAACCATGCCTGGCCTAAGGCAGGTGCTCAACACAGTTACCGAATGATGGAATGAGTAAATATGGTTCGCAGCCCAAAAGTATCTTGTATCTATGGTGGTCTGTCTACCAGACACAGATTATGTCATCAGTGGACATCTCTGGCTAGTAGGCAACTTTTTCTAAATAAAGCTTGATCTTATATATGGAAGACATGTAAGGAGTTCAAATACGAGTCCCAGCTGAAGCGGAGGGAATGACATTTAATGGGCAAGAGTATCTGTCCCACCTGATGTCACAGGCATCAGCTGATGTGACAGATGTGTAGCCAGAAGAAAAGCAGGATGTATGACAGATGGGGGTGGGTAGACTGCAGAGGGTGGCCCTGGGACGGGTGGCCAAGAGGCCTGTGTTGGTAGAGAGCAGGAAGTGTGTGGGTGGGGGGCCCAGCCAGGTGGCCCCTGTGTGCTCAGGATAGCTGCGCTGAGGCCCAGGCTGGGGCTGGGAAAATGCAGAGGCAAGAAGGGTAGGAGGGACATTCAGAGGAGAGGTGAGCCTCAGGAACTGGCCAGCTTTAAGAAGGTGAGGTCAGGGAAAGTCCCTGCCAAGCCCGCAGGTATCCTGGGGAGAAAGCCTGAGGCAGGAGCACGGGCCTCACCTGCTCTAGCAGCCGGCTCTGCTCGCTCAGCCTTGTCTCCATCTTCCTGATGACTTCCTGCAGCTGGCTCCGCTCCTCCTCCATGTCCCGTTGCTGCCGGCCCAGCCGCTCCTGCAGTGCTGGGGGCAGCCCACAGTGGCTCACGGCCCACCCGTCGTCTTCCCACCAAGGGGGCCCGGGAGCCTGGGATGGGGATACCTCGCAGCTGCTCGTCTCGGTGCCGTGTCCCCAGCTCCCACTCCTGGGAGGTGGCGAGGTGCGAGGCTTCCACACGAGAGGACAGCTCACTCAGGTTGCTAGAGAACCTCTCCATCTGCTCAATGATGCCGTTAAGGGACCTGGAAGAAGATCAGGTCAGCCCATCCTGGGGACCCCCCACCCCCTCAGGTGCACAGGGCCCAGTGGTGCGTGTACCGTGTGTGGGAGGTAGCGCTGGTGACTGCATCGATCTCTCGGTCCTTCAGCAGCTTCAGCCGCTGCAGCTGCTCCTCGTGGTCCTTGCGCATCTCCTGGATGGACGCCCTGAGGAGTCGGGTGGGAAGGCCCAGGCCACTTTTAGCAGGACCGCTCGAGCATTATGGTGAACGCCGAGGAAGCTTCTGTCCCTTGTAGGGTGTGCCCCTGAGCCACCCTGCTGACTAGGCCTCTCCTCCCGAAGGCACTGCCTCAGTGGCTCCAGCTCCTCTGTCTTACCTGTCTGGGAGCCACAGAGCTACGTGCACTCTCCAAGGTAGAGACTCCCTGTTATACCTCAAAGGACACTTCACACAGAAGTGCACGACCCTGTGTCTGGCCCATCTGAGCTGTCTCAGAAGACCTGCACTGCCTTTGCTGACCTTCAACTACCTGAGGTATCATTCTCGTCTAGAGAGACAACCCTTATCAACATGGGACACCCAGGAGCAGACCTTTCCCTGGGCCTCTAGTCCCTGGCCTCTACTGGGTGAGCAGGTGTGTCGACTAACTAGTGCTTCATTGGCCCCTGAGGTGCTTACTGCTGCCACGCTTGCCTAGCCAGTGACCCCCAGGCCCTGTGGGTACCCCTGTGCTTTTTTTTTTGAGACAGAACCTCAAGCTATCCCCCTGGGTAGAGTGCCATGGCATCACACACAGCTCATAGCAACCTCCAACTCCTGGGCTCAAGCCAGTCTCCTGCCTCTGCCTCCCAAGTAGCTGGGACCACAGGTGCCTGCCACAACGCCCGGCCACTTTTTGGTTGCAGCCATCATTGTTGTTTCGCAGGCCCGGGCTGGGGATTCGAACCCGCCACCTTAGGTGTACGTGGCTGGCGCCAAGCCCCCCTGTGCTTTTATAAGGACAGGTGACACCACACCCATGGTGGCGCCATGTCAGTGCACTCAGCACTCAGCCCTCACCTCAGTGGGCTGGGAAGGAAGGGCTCAGACTCCCAATCCAAAGCTGCTGAGTTTTAGCTTAGGGCTCCAGGGATTACTCCCCTCTGGCCAATCCTGGCGGGCGTGCTCCCTGGTCTCAGGGCCTCACCGCTGCAGCTCCCGCAGCCGCTCCATCTCCTGGTCCCTCTCCTGCTCAGCAGCTGCCAGCCGCCGCTGGTGCTGGGCTGTGAGCTCGGCGCGGGCCTCCTCAGCCTCCTGGCAGTGTGACAGATACCGAGCTGACAGTTCCTCATTCTCTCTCCGGAGCCGCTCCTCCCGTTGCTGGTAAGATGTTTCTAGCACCTTGATGCGGCTTCTGCCAATAGAACATCCAGCGGTGGGGCTCAGAGCCAGACAGCTACCATCTAAAAGGCCTCTGGGGTCAGTGTGGAGATCTGAGGCAGACCTGGGGCAAGATGTGAGCTCCAGGAAGCCCAGACAATCCATGGGCAGGAGCTGGGTACCTGTGTGCGCTCTCAATGAGCTCCAAGTCCGCCTGCTGCCTCTGTTGCAAACTCTCCAGCAGCAGCTTATGCTGGGCCCGCTCTAGCTCCAGTTTCCGCACCTGGGAGATGGCAGGAGGCCCAGGGTAGAAGGATATTCCAGCAAGTCCCAGCACAAGGTCTCTGCTCCATGCTCCTTTGTGCTCATGGTTCCTCCTGCTTCTGGGGGAAGCCTCCAGCCACTCCCAGTGATGCCCTCCTGCTGCAACCCTGTCCCACCCACCAGATGCCCCTTTGCTTCTCACCTGGGCCGCTAGCTCAGCCAGCTGCACCTGGCTTTGCAGCAGCTCCGCCTGGAGCTGGGCAGTGCTGCTCTGAAGCTGTGTCTGTGTGGCCAGGAGCTGCATCTGGTATCCTGTGCCCGGCAGCAGGGATTCTGGGAGCAGGGACTACAGAGGATGAGGTACTCCAAGTGAGGAATGGGACAGGGAGCCAGCTAAGCTCAGCCACCTCCTGGCCCTTTTGCTCACTGGGTCCTGGGCCCCGCACCTGATCCTTGGCTACAGATAGTGGACAAGGCCATCACAGTACAAGGCCAAGAATGAGACTTTGGAGAGTCATAGTCACTGCAGCTGAGCAGAAAGTATCACACCTCCCCCTTTAGGTCTAGTCAGGAAAATGGGGTTCCCCCTCCCCTCGGAACTATGTCCTCCCAAGTGTGGTCTCCAGCTTCTATGACAAACAGCCACATCCCAGCAGTCTCAACTACAACAAAAGCTTCTATCCCTGGTGTTGTGTGTCAGGACTGAAGGGTACATGCTGACACTAATCTGGATCCTGCCAGCTGCCCCCACCCACCATCTCCCTGGGACATGCTCCTGGGAGCGATACCTTCCAGGCCCAGGTATAAGAGGGGACTGCCACACCCAGGAAACAGAGATAGGGATGTGATGGGAGGATGGTAGGGATGAAGGAGGGTTTTTAGACCAAACAACAGGACCCCCGCAGCTCTCCTATCTGGCTGTGACTTCTAATTTCCTACTGAGCCTGGCAAATTAACATCTGACTCTGCCTGGGAGTAGCAAGGGTAAAAGTTCAGGGACATGCTAGAGGGGATTCCAGGGTGGACAGGCTGGCATCATGTTTTGTATGTGTGACACTTTCTTCCTGGCAGCTTGTCAGGCCAAAGTGTGGATGCTGCCTCTGAGCACTGGAGGATCACTCCCCAGGCCTAAGATCTATCCCTGCCTGTCCACCTGTTTACCTGGACAGGTGCAGGAAGCCCTGTGGGTTCCTGGGATCTTGGGACACCAGCAGCAGGCTCTGAAAAATCAAAAGCAGAGAAATGAGCAGGAGGCTCAGAGCTCTGAGCCTGTGTGTGTCCAGGAAAGGCCACAAATGCAACCCAATGCGCCCCTTCCTCACCCACTGTTAGACCCCCATACAAGGCAGAAAACAAACCAGTGCTGGAGAGCTCTCCAGGGGCTGTTCCCTTCCTTGGGACACCTGCAGGGAGGGCTGAGGTGGCCTGGTTCCAAGTGACGGGGGAGCTGAGGACACATGCATGGGGGCCAAGGTGAACAGCCAGAACTGCATAGGATGTGGGGAACTTTAAGTTCAAATATGACTGGAAATACTGGTGGCTGGTAGCTGACTAAAAGGGAGGGTGTCTCAGCTGTGCTGGTTGATGGTGAAGGGGGTGGGGACCCTGCCTCACAAAGCTCTTCCATTAGCAGGCCTGACCCAGGTGTCCAGATCTCTACTCGGTGGTCTGTTGTCCATCTCTAAACCTGTGCTGCCCACCACACCTCTCACGCCTGCTCAGCTTGGCTGCGGACGTACCCTGAAGTGTCAGGCCTGGCAGGTGGCATTTCTCGAGCTGTTGTTCCCGAGGTTCTTCCAGCAGCTGCCTGCTGGAGCCCCTGAGCACTGGCAGCAGGATGGCTGAGCCGAGGTGACATCAAAGGAGAAATGACAGAGGCCCAGGTTAGGCAGATGAAGATGGCGCCAGGACAAGCTCCAAGTGTGAAGCTCCTGGCTGACCCTCTTCCAGCTCCTACTGTTGCAACTCGAGGAGTCCTTCCAAGTCTGAGCTCCTGGATTTATAGGCTTCCCTTCCCTTCCTTTCCCTCTCCCACTTCAGCGACCACTGTGGCACGTGAATGGATGCTGACCACAGACTGACAGTGGATGCCAGATGTTCACCAGAGTTAAGCTCAAGTTCAGAGTCTTGTTTTGGCCCTAGGGGTTTGGCTCAGCTTTGGACTGAGGCTCTGCTCAACCTCCTCCTAGGTCCAACCACCTTTTGCGACACTTTTCCATCATTTCCCCTGTTCTCCTTAACTCTCAGCGTCAGCCAGGGTGCAGGGTCTTTTCTGTTTTGGTCTCAGCTTCAGGTCAAAGTCAAAGTGCTCTCCTGACCTCACACCCACCCCAGGACTGGGTGATGTCCCTGGGATGTCACAAATTGCTCCCCTTGGCTCTGGCCGTGGTGCATCTTTCTTCCCCTGAATCTCCTGGCTTGCCAGTCCCTTTCTCAACTCCACGTGCCATGGTTAAGCTAGGGTTGGCAGAAGTGCCAACAGTTTGGGCACTGGGGTTGCTGCTCGAGGAACCCTGCTCAGAGGCGGTTTCTGCCATTTCAGGATACCCTCTTTCTTCTTTTGCCCAGTCAAGTCAGCCCTGTCTGAAGGCAGTCAGGACATAAATGTGAACAATCCCCTAGACCCCTCATGTCTGCACCTGGGCCACGGAGCCAAAAGCTCTGCAGTGCCCAAGAGGAGAAGGTGGCTGAGAGGAGGCCTTGGCCCTGTGGTCATGTACACTGTGGTACTCCCAACTGAGGCTTCAGCAGGCAAGCTGGGCCCTGGAAGCCCCACCGGTCCTCCCTCCACTGGACACAGAATACCAACCTCATACCTGCCAAAGGGGGCATGGCCCACTGTCCCCACCATGCTTGGGTCTTTGGAGGCCTCAGCATACTCCTCTCTGGCCAGGCCTTGGAACTTCTTCCGAGACAAGGCATGGCTCAGCCAGTCCTCTTCTTTATCCTCAGATGCTCCCAGAGTGGAAGCCTGGCTAGCTTTGGCAGGAGACCCTACACCCTCAGTTGATGGCTTTGCCCCTGAGGAGGGCTGTGTAGCTGGGCCAGAGTGCTGGCTTGCAGGAGGTGGTGCCGAGGGTGAGGAGCGCGCTGTGGCTCCCCTTTGGGCTTCTCTGGTGGGGGAGGGAGGAAGCAGCTCCAAGTTATCATCCTTGAGGCCCAACCAGTCAGCTCCTCCCTTCCTGGAGTGGATGGGGCTGGACACTGCCGGAGGGCTCTGTTTGGAGCCCAATTCTCCCTTGGCATCTGGGCCACCATCTGCTAAGAACCTACTTTAAGAACAAGAAGAGGGTGTTAGGGAGGGGAAGCAGCTTGTCCCAATCATCTCCTTATCAGCCTTCCCTTCACAGCAAGGAGTTGATGATGCCCAGGAACTCTGCACAGACAGCCCAAGCCTCCATGACCAGTGGTGTCTGGACCAGCTCAGCACTCAGGGCAGCAGCAGGCCCTGTGCTGTGTTTAGAACACCACAAATATGGACATCCTGACTTTCACTGCGTGAACCAGGGATGATTCTATCCACAGAAAATAGGATCAAATTATAACCATGGACCAGGTGCAGTGGCTCTCACCTGAATTCCTAGCATTTGGGAGGCAGAGATGGGAGATTTACTGAGGCCAGGAGTTCAGCACCAGCCTGGATAACATAGAGATCCCTAACCTCTTTAGAAAAGGGAAAATTAGCTGGGTGTCATAACCCTACACCTATAATCCCAGATACTTGGGAGGCTGAGACAGGAGGATTGCTCCAGCCTAGGAGTTTAAGGCTGCAGTGTGCTATGATGATGCCACTGCACTCAAGCCTGGGCAACAAAGTGAGACCTTGTCTCAAAAAAAGAAAACACAACCACAGATACACACGTCCAGAGTAAAATCAGTTGGAGTAGTTCCCAGGTTTTCTATCAACAAGTGATTTTGCTACTTGTCCTCTGTCCAGCCATTGCCTACATCTGTTACTGACCAGTGGCAGCAGCTTCCCAGGTTTAACCATACACTGACAGTGGGAAGAAATGTCAATGAGTACGTAGCGCTACTGAAACAGAGGCTGATAAAACTGACGTGGTGTGGGGCGGCGCCGGCCCCATATACTAAGGGTGGTGTGTTCAAACCCGACCCCGGCCAAACTGCAACAAAAAAAGAGCTGGGCATTGTGGTGGGCACCTGTAGTCCCAGCTACTCAGGAGGGTGAGGCAAGGGAATCGCCTAAGCCCAGGTTTTGGAGGTTGCTGTAAGCTCTATTATGCCACAGCACTCTACTGAGGGTTATAAAGTGAGACTAAATCACTACAAAAAAAAAAAAAAAAAAAAGAAAAGGAAAGAAAAAACTGACGTGGTGCGATGTGAATACCTGTCGAGTCTGGATAAAGGCTGGGAGCTCCTTGTACTCTTATGTAGGTTTGATGTTATTTTAAACTACAGAGCTTAAAATATATACTGGGAAGAAAACTACACATTCAGAAAATTCTATCACTAATTTAATGTTCTGTTGCAAACTGGGAAGAACACACGGTCAGGACTGTCATGGCAGTGCTCCTGGGGAATGGGGTCTGAGTGAGGCCATTCCTCAGGGGCCGAGTGATATCATAACATCTTGTGGCTTTCACTAGCTTCAAGTAGGGGCAGGGCCAACTTCCCCTCTCCTTTGGAGACTGAGTTGGGCACTGGCAGCCCAAGTGGAGAAAAGGCAGACTCTGGGGCCATCACTACTCCCTGTCCAGGCTGGTAGAACTGGGCAATCCTTCCTTCTCCAGCACCCGCAGAGCCTAGGGTCTTGTACACTGTGGCTTCCCATACAAGATGTCAGATGGGACTGGGAGAGGCTAAAGGGGTCTGGTCTTCCCAGTGACCATCCTGCCTCAGAGACCAAGCCCCCTGTGGCCTGACTGACTGCTTACCTGACTGACTGTCGGCGGGATTGCCGTCCCTCAGAGGAGACCACAGTGGGCTGATAGGCCCCAAAGATGAAGTCCTCATCACCCCAGGCATCTTCATCTGTGAATTAAGGGGCCTGTGATCATGACCAGGAGCAGGATAAGCCAAACTCTTTTGCAGCTGCAGAACTCTTTGTCTAAAAAAAGCTGAACCAGCAACTCAATTATGAGATGAGCAGAGAAGCTTCTTTGGAGGGAGCAACTGCAAGGCCACAGTGAGCTGGGAGGATGCACTAGCTGGGCCCAAGATTCCCTAAGCCCTGTGAGCTGTGCTGTTGCAAGAACAACTCTCAACAGGTGGCTCATGGTCCAATGTGCAGGGAGAAATTAACTCAGTCAGTCATGACCAGCGTATTTTTTTTTTTGAGACAGAGTCTCACTATGTGGCCCTGGGTAGAGTGCTGTGGCATCACAGCTCACAGCAACCTCAAACTCTTGGGCTTAAGCAATTCTCTTGCCTCAGCCTCCTAAGTAGCTGGGACTGTAGGCACCTACCACAACGCCCAGCTATTTTTTTTTGGCCAGGGCTGGGTTTGAACTCGCCACCTCTGGCATATCCTACCCTTTTGAGCCACAGGCGCCACCCATGACCAGCTATTTTTTTTGTTGCAGTTGTTTAGCTGGCCTGGGTCAGGTTCAAACATGCTATCCTTGGTGCATGTGGCACCCACTGTGCTATAGGCGCTGAGCTGAGACCAGTGTATTTCTAAATCAAATAGCATTTATGTAAAAAAGAGTTATTGAACAATAGTAAGATTATTTCATGAAACTTGGTGCACTTATAAATGTGTATGACAACGTGTGTGCACCATTGTGTAAAGCTTACTCATCTGTCATTACGAGTTACGGTAACAACCTGATCTACAAGTCTCCCTCCCCTTCCGTCCCGACCCCTGAGCTCCTTACCCTGCAGCCTCTGGTACTTCTTGTCAAGTTTGAACTCCTTGTCTGCCCCTGTGCCTGGGTGTGTCAGTGGCTTGGTGGCAGGACCTCGACCCAGCAGCTCATCCAGCTTTGCACGCGCAGGGCGGGGCCCTTCCCTGCAGGACGAGATGCAGGGCAGGTATGTGTCCCTACTAGCAGCTCCTGGGGGACCCACACTGTACCTGCCTAATGGCTTTTCCCTGGACCTAAAGCAATAGCCTGACCAGGGGCTTTCTGCTCACAGGGATCCTTACTGGACTCCCATCTGCCTCCTGTCTGTGCTGGGACTGTCTCCAAACCCAAGGGCGGCCATGATGTCATCCCCATCATCAAACAAATCTTTCTTCCGGACAGGGGTGTCCCCAGGAGTCAGAGGAATTGAAGGACCTAAAAGAGAGAACACAGGGCCTAATGCCCACAGCCTTCTTGCCTTCAATATGATATGTGTATGGGGGCTGAGGAGTGTTTGTATGCAACCCTGACTTTGGGTGGGGAAGCAGGCACTGCACTTGTCTGGTCTGCCCATGGGACACCACCCCCTCCCCAGCTCATGTATCCCAACTCCCTGTTCCTAGAGACTGAAGCTCTCGTTGTCCTGGACCAGACCTCCAGCCCCACCCTGCTGAGCTCTCTGGTTCTGCACCACCAGGGCCAGTCAGCCTACTGCCAATGAACTCTGCCCCAGGATGAGAAACAACCCCATCACACGCTACCTTGATCTCTGACTGTGCCAAGGCTTCTGTCAAGAGCTGCTGTACTCTCTGTCACAGGTGGCTTCTGGGCCATTTCTTCCTCATCATCAGAGAAAAGTCCTGCCAACGGATCTTCTGAGTCTCACAGCAGGAGAGAAAGCACAGGTCAGATGGCAGCACTTAGTTCAGGAAAAACAAGCCCAAGGCTGAGGGAGTTCTCTCTCAAGTCGAGATTTCTCACTACTTTAATACATAAGCAAGCCCCTCCGCATATGGTAAGGGAGCTGATACCCAGACAAGCTCAGCAGGGCGTCAGGAGTCAAGAATGAATGCCCTGGGCCTGCTGGGCCTGACCTAGACCTGCCACGGGGCCTCTGACTCTGCTGGGTGCATGGCCTTCTGGAAATGTCCCTAAGGCGTCAAAATAGAAGTAAAATAGTCCTTCATTCAGGAAGGGAAATGGACTTTTTCCTAAACCATAAAGTCTTCAGTTTGATGCCTGGCTTCAAAGTCTTCATACATGAGTAACCAAATAACCCCATTCAGTATAACAGAATTAGTCCTTTCCTGAATCCCTGCAGAGCTGAACCTTGGCACTAGCTCTCTGCTGCCCAGAGAATACACACAGCAACTGGGCCTCAGGCAAGTGTGTCACCCAGGCTACCCTACTCTCAAATTGGGGTACTACAGAAGCATGATGGGGTCAATGGTACCTCCAAAGGAAAACCTCCCATAACGAGGCCCAGGAACGAAGCTGGGAGAGAGAGGTGGCTTCTTGGTGGGAATGGCGTCCCCTGCAGGAAGCAAAATTAGAAGATAAGATTGTGGTCCTGGGTCCTCCTCCCTTACCAGGGACTGGACTCCTGGGATGGGGTACACGTCTTCCTGGGAAGCTGAGGGCTCATGACCATGGACACAGCTATAAGATGGGTCTATACCTCTTCAGTTCTCACATGGGCTTCTGGAAGGGACATGTGGTTCCTACCTCCTATAACCCTTGTCAGGAATGACTCCAAACAAAGACATGTGTTTGGGTGATGCACAGGCTAGCACATGATTGACTGACTAACCATTCATTCATTCATTGAAACAAGAGTCTCACTCTGTCGCTCTGGGTAGAGCACCCTGGCATCATAGTTCATAGCATCTCTTGGACTCAAGCAATCTTCTTTTCTCAGCCTCCCAAGTAGCTGGGACTACAGGCACCCTCCCCAACACCTCACTATTTTTTTTCTTTTTTTTTTGAGACGGAGCCTCAAGCTATCCCCCTGGGTAGAGTGCCATGGCATCACAGCTCATAGCAACCTCCAACTCCTGGGCTCAAGCAAGTCTCCTGCCTCTGCCTCCCAAGTAGCTGGGACCACAGGTGCCCGCC
>CAUYQV010105159.1:0-62139 GCA_963574575.1 Galagoides demidoff | reverse complement strand
TCACAGCTCATAGCAACCTCCAACTCCTGGGCTCAAGCGAGTCTCCTGCCTCTGCCTCCCAAGTAGCTGGGACCACAGGCGCCCGCCACAACGCCTGGCCATTTTTTTTTTTTTTTGGTTGCAGCCATCATTGTTGTTTGGTGGGCCCGGGCTGGGGAATCGAACCCGCCACCTTAGGTCTACATGGCTGGTGCCTTAGCTGATTGAGCCACAGGCGCTGAGCCGTGAGTTTCTTACTGTAACTACCCAGTCCCAAACCCTTTCATTAGAAATATTTATCATAATGTTACTTATAACAGCAAAACTAAGAAGCAAACTAAATGTCTATTGTATGGAAATAGGAATAATTGAGAAAACATGATTTAAGTTTTTAAGAGCTGACACCCCTTCCCCCCAGCCTTACCATTCTAGTCTCTACTTCAGTGAGTTCCACTTTGTTAGATTCTGCATATAAGTGAGAACATGCGGTATTTGACTGTCTGTTTCTGGTTATTTCAGTTAGCATAATATCCTCCAGATTCATCTGTGTTGTAACAAATGATAGAATTTCCTTTCCTTTTAAGAGGAAAGGAAATTTTCTTTCGCATCCCTGAACAGTATTCCACTGTATATATATATATATATATATATATATATATATATATATACCACATTTTCTTTGTCAATTTGTCTCTTGATGGACGCTTGGGTTGTTTCCATATCTTGGCTGTTGTAAATAATGCTGCAGTGAACATGAGAATTCAGAAATCTCTTCTACATATTTATTTTAATTCCTTTGTGTAGATACCCAGAAGTGGAATCACTAGGTCATATGGCAATTTCCTTTTTAAAAATTAGCTTTATTTAATCATTCCACATTATAAACATATATCAAAACTTCACATTGCATCCCATCAACACACAAAATTATTTATTTGTCAATTAAAAACAGAGAAACTGTGGGGAGAAATTTTAAAATTTTTAAATTTTAGGCCAAAATATTCACTCACTCACTGAAGCAAAAGTTATTGAGCATGTGCAATGCACTGTTCTGGGCATTGAGAGACTGCAGAGAACAACGTAAACACATGTATAATGTAGGTGTTATGAGCAATGCTATGGATAAATATAAAGCAGAGTCTGTGGTCTGGAAAGGGAAGCAAAGGAGGTAGCATATGAACCAAGGTCTGAATGAAGTTCAAGAATAAGAAGAGCAAAGATACAGCATATATCCTTGAACTACTGCCATAATGATACTGGGTAATAAACCACTCCCAAATCCAGTAGTTTAAGGTAATTTAAAGTAACTTATTAATGCCACATAATTTATTCTTTCTGAGCAGGGTAGACAGGATATAGTTGATTTGACCTGGGTGTGGCTTGGTGTGGCACCTAGTTTTAGATTGTGTTCAGGCCTCCAGCATGTGAGTCTCACCTTTCTCAGACCAGCAGGTGACCTGAGGTGTTCCTCTCATTGTGATGACAGGGGCACAAGAGGGCACATCCCACCACAGAGCAGATTGCAAGCTATCTTTCATGTTTGCTAACATGTCTTTGCCCAACACAAGTCACATGGACAAGACCAATTTCAAATGGACAGGGAGGTATATTCCACCCAGAGTAAGAGAGATAAGGAAGTGAATATTTGATGAACAATAATCCAAAAAGTTAAGTGGGGGAAGAGCATCCCAGGCAGAGAAAAGAGTGTGGGCAAAAGTATTATGTTGGAGGCAAGCTTGATACTATGAAAAATAAAGCTAATAGTAATAGACAACCTTTGATTTAATCAGGCAAGGGACTTTGATTAAGGAACTTCATCAGAGGAGGAGTACCAGGAAAGGAGAGATGTATTGCCTAGAAAATAAATATCAAGGAAAAAAATCATTTGGGGACAGATCAGGTGAGTACCGAGGGTGTCCTGATACAGTTATTTTGTTTATTGGCTAAAACAAATATGAAGAAATGGAAACTTTGGCTCTTGACAATTCTTGGAGAAGAGAGTGATAATGTTCAATTTGAGTGCGGGGGAAAGTACATGGGAGAGTTTTAAAATCTGGAGACATTTGAACATGGTTAAATCTAATAGAAGTAGGGGCTTGACCATGTAGGAGAAATATACTCAATAGTGGAGAGTCCTTGGCCAAACCAGAGAGACAGAACCTGGAATGTAGAATGCAGAATTGCCCTTAGATAGGGAGATGGATATGCATGTGGTTTTTTGTAAACTGAAGGAGTACATGGTACCAAGAGGTCATCTGATATATGATAGAAGAAAGAGTGATGATGGTGGGGTGTTAGGGATAATTGAGAAACTTTGAAATTGAAATGGAGAATGGGAGAGTTTGGTGATAAGGATAAGGTCAATACCTTCCCCTGGGCCAGGGGAAGGTATTGACCATTAGAAGAAGGTGGTTCTGTCTCTGGTTTACGACTGTGGAAAAAAAAGATAGGGCAAGGGAGTTCTTAAAAACTAGCAAGAGAGGGGTTGAGATTATTAGTTTGAGAATTGTAGATAAAAAAGAGAAGAAATGAAAATGAAGCCCACAAGGTACAGAACAGGAGAAGGTGACGCAGTAAGTGCTGCAGAGGACCAAGTAACTCAGTGTGCAGCCTGCAGAATTCAGGGTCAAGTGTGACTTATATTAATAAACAGCTTATAATAATGGAAAAATTCAATAGTTCTGAGTAATGTCAAGCATGGGAGGCTGCTGCAGAGCAAATATTCGTGTCCCCTCCATCCCTAAATTTATGTGCTGAAATCCTAACCCCTACTGTGATGGTCTTAGGAGGAGAGACCTTTGGCGGGTGATTAGGTCTTGAAGGTGGATCTCACACGAATGGGATTGATGCCCATTTAAAGAGCCCCAGAGAACTCCTTTGCCTCATTTGCCATGTGAGGACATGGTGAGAAGACGACTGTCTGTGACTCAGGAAATGGGCCTTCATGATACCACATCTGCTGGCTCTTTGATCTTGGACTTCCCACCCTCTCAAACTGTGACAAACACATTTCTCTTGTTTAGCAGCCACCCAGTTTATGGTATTTTGTGACAGCAACCCAAATGAGACAGAGTGGGAAGCCAAAGCCGAGAGGAATAGGACCCTTCTGAAGTCATGAAGGACTGGCTATGAGGATAATCAAGTCACTCAGGATGATGGCAGAATTTAGGATGAACAATTCTATGGCTGAAGAATTCAAAGAATGTAGCCAAGGCAGTGAAACAAATATTGAAATTTGAGCCCAAGGAACTTTATTATATTTTCTCAAACTACACTCAGTGCTATTCTTACCTGAATCTTCCTATGTTTACCACCTTCATTTATATTACAGTGATTTTTTAAAAGAGTCTCTCCTTTGACTACAAACGCCATTAGTTAGGCTTAAAAGTAGTGTCTTAACTATCACTATGTAACTCAGATTACTTTGTGCTAGGTATACAATACATTTTATGTTGGTTTAATGCATAGAAGGAAATGAAAGAAAAAGTAGGCACCATTTTGGAGAGTAGAGAAGCGTGTTCGTACACCCCTGATTGCAGTTGTAGACTAAGACAGTTCTTGTCCTGCTCCTCTCAACTCCAGCGTAACCAGTTGCACACATATTTTTTAAAAGTTAGAACAACATCTAGAGACGTTGATGAAACTGGATAAAAGAAAAAAGGCATTCCTATTATTTGCCTTTGACTATTTGTTCCACCTTTCAGCATTGAAACTCAGAGTTTCTTGGTATCAAGTATAAACCTGACAAAGAGGATTTGGGATGATCCAGATTTTAAATGCTTTACCATGGATTCACTTTTTCCCTCTGAAAGTCAACAGGTGACTAAGAAAGAACAAAATCAATACAGGGAAAAATTAAAGTCTGCTGTCATCTGAATCTTTTGCGGTACATCCATCTTCAACATTTGTCCTTGTAATGCTTAAGCTTCTTCAGAGTGAAAATTGTTTTCCATATGGTCTGCCTGGTCTTTTCCTTAGCATTTTTGCTCACTTAACATAAGTGTTACTAACGCTTTGTACTTAAGGAAAGCATGAAAATGGAGAATGACACACACCCATATCAATCATATTATACTATTTGTGAATACTAAGCTTCTTTCTTAGAAAACTAGGAAACTAGAAGTAATAGGAAAGATGAGGATGGAATAAATTGAACGAAGAAAAGGTAACACATTCAATTCTAAAGATACAACCAGGGATTGATTTTTATTTTCTTGGACAAATTGTATTTGTCTTTGGTGTAGTCTCATACTCCTTCCTATGAAGCAAGATGGCTTTGATAACTGCCTCCGTGTTGGTGCCTGTGGTTGGCCTTTCTGGACAGGGGGGTATGCTTGTCTTTCTCTGATATCTGTGTACCTCCTAAAGCTTCATTCTGTTGAAGAGGCCTTCAATTTGGTGTTTAGTCAAGAGCTTATGAATAGCTAGACAAAGCAGTCGACATTTCTCATCTATGGGTACTCTATCCTCTATCTATTGGTACCTCTACTCCCTTTTCTCCCAGGTTTCCAGGTTCCTTTGTAAACCTTTGCCTACTCAAAGCCCAATGCTGGGATGTTTCCCTGAGGCTTTCCCTTTTCCAACATGCTTCATGCTTTGAATTTTCCTTATCTCCTTCCCTACCACGCCTTCCATTAAAATTTCTCTTTCCCTGTGATTAGTGAATTGATACATGTTAAGTACCTGCTCTGGGTTATCATACTTTAGCTCCAATACTTAAAGAACTTATTCATTAGTTTGAGTCATAGTTTGCCTCATCAATTAAGGGTCAAATTACATCACCCATCGGAATAATTTTTCATAAGAAGAAGAGGTCAGTATGGGCTATAGTAGAGAATGATTAATGGAATCCAAATGCACCAGTATCTGGAGATAAAGTGTTAATTTTTTAGTTCCCAATTGAATAACTTACTGGAATAGTCAGAAATTAGTGAAATGAATATTTATGCATTGCAAGAAAGTATTTTTGGTCAAAGCTACATATGCCCCTCAAATCATTTAGGTTCTTAAATAGCACAATTTCCTTCTATAAACCAACAGCTCACAACTCCCAATTTTTTCCTATTTATGGGGACACTGTGCAGAAGCCAAGTTCAAGCATCCACAGTGGAGTCTCCATGAGGGCTGACTAAAGACAAAGATGACTCCAATGATGCTGTCCTGACCACCTGAGTCTTTGCATGCCTTTGTCTGTAATTTGGGAAGAGGCCACAGGCTAACACTTTTCAAATGCTTACAGCACCTCTAATTTTAATAGCTGTTCAGTGACACGAAGAAACAGACTTTCTTTCTGCAAACCACTTTCCAAGAATTAGACCTGATACTTCTGTTCCCTCTGGCAGACCAGTTAGTCTGCCACTCTCTTTCTTTTTTTTTTTTCTTAACCTAAATTTGATTTTTGATGGATTTAATTTCATTCCCTATCACAACATTATTTTTCATAACAGCAGGAAGAAATTTGATAAACTATTCTAGTTTCTTACATTTGTGAATTTAATTCCCACTTCGTCAAAATGGGCTTCTGTCGGGAGATGAAACCAGATGCACTGAGTTGTTCAAGTCTTAAATGTCTCTCCAGCTTGTTGAAGCAATTGCATTAAAAATCTTAATAAATATGGTTGCCGACTTTCTTGCTCCCTCTGTGTTCCTGCTGCTGTTATACTATTTACACTTGAGCTTTTGCCACATCTGGTTAGAACGCTATGACTTCCCTCCCCACTCCCCCTATTTTAAGTTATTATCTCCCTCAGGGTTTCTCTTCCATGCATTGAACTTCTTGTCATTCTCTTTGTTGATTGAAAAGAGACAGAGTGGGGTAGTAAGAAGTGTGGATGTCAGTCCCAGAGACTCTTGGGTTTGCATCCTAGCTCTGGCATCTGCTCAGTGAATGATTTTGGATATTTTAACTTTTCTGACACTCGGTCTCCTTCTGTTTACTTTGAAGAGTTGTTAGGATCCAATCGAATAACCCAAGCAACAGCATCTGCCACAATAATTAGCATAGAGGAGCACTTACTCTATTTCTTACACTCATGTTCATGAATTTGGTCATAATCAAGAAACAACAATTTTTAATTTGAGGAGGGCTTATTCTACACCCATATTCTCTATAGGCTGCTATTTAATGTCCATTCTTACTTCTTAGTTATCAATGTTTCCTAAGTGATTTATATTATTACTTTTTATCCAAATAGTATTCGATGCTCATAGTATGGTGTTATGTTTTCATGCATTTTAAAGTGTGTTTGTCCTGTGTAGCATACACAGCTTGAAATTCATCTTGTTGATTCATCATTCTGTATGGGGCATTGCTTACATGGTCAGCTTATTCTTACATGATCATAACCCCATAGTTTATTTTGTCAAGAAATTCAATTATCACAGAAGTGTAGTTCTTCAACCTGGAACTCTATGAAGACAACAGAACACATCTATTGAGCTCCAAAGGCAGCAGCTTTGCCTGAATTGTTGTTCTACTTCTCTGCTTGGACATTATATAAATCAATCAGTTAAATGAAAAAAATAATTCACACATTCCATTTGCAGTGAAACTAGGAAATGGAGAAAATTCTTGAACTCTAAATCACGTACACATGTTGCCCGAAGCACCCGAGGCCAGTGGAAACAGGAAGCCACATGGGCACTGGTGAGGATCAGGAAGAAGAGGGGAGGAGGCAACATCTGTGATGAGTCTCAGAAAACACAGCCTTGCTCAATTCCAGAAGGGGTGGGCCCCATCCAGAGTGGCAACTGCAGTAAGCAGAGATGAATTCAGGATGACCAACTCGTCTCAGTTTGCCCAGACCTCTCTCAATTTTAGCATTGAAAGTGTTGTTTCCTAGGAGCTTCCCCAATCCTGGGCAAACTGAGATGTTGCTCACCCTATGTGAGCCAGAACTGAGAGTGGCATTGAGAGGAGATGGAAGGGCCTGGGGCCACATGGGTGGCAGACTACCAAAAGTGGAAGCTAAAAGATACCAACAGAAACAGAGGATGCTACCTTGGAAGCTAGAGATGTGTCCTTTGTGGCAGCAGCTAGTGAAGAAACTGGGTGGCCACCTGGGGAGACACCATTCTGAACCTCATAGGGAAAGGGAATATGGCCATACAGAGGTACTACTTTTAAAAGAAATGGTCTGTTGCAACAGAGGAACAAGATCATGGCTAGCTGTGAAGCTTGGAAAACTTGGTGTCCTCAGACCTTCCCTCTGTCCCCTGGTATCCTCTGTATAGCTGGTCCAGGAAGATCAAACTCTTTGAAGTATAAGTAACAAAAAAGCAGGCACAGTATCTGCACAGAGATCTATTAAACTATGGGAAAGAATCAGAAAAATTTTCCTATAGAAGAATGAAATGTAACAGAAAACTATTGCTAAGCCGATACACTTATAACTGAACCTTCTATGAATTAAAAAAAAATTAATGAAGTGATAATGGCTATTAATGAAAGTATACAAAACAGAAACACAAGTACACAAGACTGGACAATAGGAGATGAGTATAAATTAAAGGAGGAGGTGGAAGTAGACTTGGCAGAAATTTTGAAAGAAGTAAAAGAAAAAGTCAAAATTATATCAGAAGTAAAGACTAAACTAAATGGAATATGAGGAGCTGTAGACACCATTGACAGCACAATAAGGGACAAAGGAGATGCACCTGAGGAAAGTGAAGGAAATGAACAAGAAATACAGAGACAAACTGAGCACAGTGGTGTGGGCCCGTAGTCCCAGCTACTGGGGGGAGGGGGCGGTGTGGGGCTGCTCAGGTGAGAGGATGAACTTGAGCCCAGGAGTTTGAGGTCAGCCTCAGCAACATAGTGAGACCCTGTCCCTGAAAGAGAAACACAGAAATGAAAAGGGTAAGAGACAAAATTGTGGAAATAAAACGTAAGCAAGAGATATCAAATATATACACATGGAGACTCCTATGAAGAAAAGTAAAAGAAAAGAACAGAATAAATATTTAAAAATATGATTCAAGGAAACTTTTCTAAGAATAAAATAAGACGCACATCTACATATGTAAAGAGCTTATGATGGACCAAGAAAAAGCTGACGTGGTAAAGTCAACAAAAAGATGTTCCCCAAAATGATTAAAGAAAGAGTATTTTGGGTGAGCAGGTAAAAATATTTAGTTTCTCATGATGGAATGAAGCTGGGTAGAAGTCAGATTCCTCTAAACATAGAAATGAACCCCAGAAGGCAGCGAAACAATCCTTACAAGATATTTGAGAAAAGAAAAATGAGCTAAAGATTTTACATAGGGTTAAAATATCTTTCATGTCTGAAAAATTCCAGAAAAACAGTTTTGAATGTGCAAAAACACAGCAAACATTATCCATATAAGCCTGTTTTTAGGAAACAGTCAGAGGATGGACTCCTGCCCATCAAATAATAGCTAGGGAAAGAACTGGTAATGATCACCAAGATTTCAGATTCAAGTCCAGACCAAGGAAGGGAAAACCCCAGGGGCAGAGTCTTGAGAGCAGTGGAGGGGTAGGACGTACAGCATCCGAAAGGGCTAAACCTTGATTGGAGATGAGAGGCTTCCTTCACTGGACAAAGAAAGATGGTTAGATGTGGGAAGATGGTATCTATTTTCTTTGTGAAGCGAAGGTCAAGTCCAGGACAGGGCTGGGGTAAAGGTCAGCAGTAGAAGGAAAAATAATGTATGGAATAGGGAGGGAGATCAAGCTTCCAGGGAATTAATATGTCTAAGGAGACTGCTGTTCAAAGAAAATCTTAGTTATGGGGGACTATTTATTATGAGGTATTTGAATTTGCCATGTAAATGGGATATTGAACAGTGTGCAGAAATTTAAGGCAGACTTTTACATTATTTTGTATCTGTGGGTCTATTTCTTTGCATTTTTAGTGCAAACCCATTTAGTTAGCTTTCATTTTCCTACTATATTATGAGAATAACACAAGGTATCTTCCCTATCATGTCCAGTCTAGGACTCTGGTCACTTCAGGTGTTCATTCAGTAAAAGTCTGGTAAACTAGCTCACCTATAATGTCATAGGAAACACACCTGTAATAGTCCATTCTACTCAATTTTTATATTCTAACACTCATCCCTAAAGATCCACATGAAGTGACTATTTTTATTTTATTTTATTATTAAATTTTTTTTTATTAAATCATCACTGTGTACATTAATGCAGTCATGGGGTACAATGTGCTGGTTTTATATACAATTTGAAATATTTTCATCAAACTGGTTAACATAGCTTTCTTGGCATTTTCTTAGTTATTATGTTAAGAAATTTATATTCTACATTTAGTAAGTTTCACATGTACCCTTGTAAGATGCACTGTAGGTGTGGTCCCACTGATTACCCTCCCTCTGCCCATCCCCGCTTCTACCCTCCCCTCCCTTTCCCCTTTCCCCATATTCTTGGGCTACAATTGGGCTACAGTTTCATAGTAGGACTGAGTACATTGGATACTTTTCTTCCATTCTTGAAATAATTCCCTAAGAAGAATATGTTCCAGCTCCATCCATATAAACATGAAAGAGGTAAAGTTTCCATCTTTCTTTAAGGCTGCATAATGTTCCATGGTGTACATATACCACAATTTATTGATACAGACTTTTATTTATTTATTTTCTTTTTGAGACAGAGCCTCAAGCTGTCACCCTGGGTAGAGTGCCGTGGCATCACAGCTCACAGCAACCTCCAACTCCTGGGCTCAAGTGATTCTCCTGCCTCTGCCTCCCAAGTAGCTAGGACTACTGTTGTCCACCACAACGCCCAGCATTTTTGGTTGCAGCCATCATTGTGGTTTCAGCAGGCCCGGGCTGGATTCGAACCCGCCAGATTAGGTGTACGTGGCTGGTGCCTTAGCTGCTTGAGTCACAGGTGCTGAGCCTAGACATTTTTTTAAATAACCATTTACTTTTCAGGTTCTGAGAAAGTAATATATAAACCTGAAATTCTTGCTGAAGCTTTGAATAGAAATTGCAGTGAAATTTATAAATATTAAATTGCATATATTTCTGACTTGATAGGTCAGGAATATGGGTCTCAATATCCCTCATCAAGAAAGTCTAGTGAATTCTTTTTTATACGATAAAAAGCCATGTATGGATGAGCATATGGAACTCTGTGTTCATAAATTATACTCAAGGTGAGCTTACCAGGCAAGGATTTAATATCATGTATGAATTGAAAAAGGTCACTTACTTAGGCCTTTCAGGATCATTAAATAATCAAGCACCATAGAACTATAGGACTGTACTAACCAAGGGTGAGAATGAGAATTATTTTCTCTGGGAGCTTTAAATGAACTACGATTGAACTGTGCACTTACTGGTATATTCCCAGCATTTCTAAATTTCCCTACCAGCTTCCCACTGACCCAAAGTGAATTTTCCAAAGATATATTCTCTCAATCCAAATGCAATTAAACCAACATACACTAGACACCATTTTCCCTACAAAAATTTGAGAATTATATATTTCATTTTATTCTTAATTTACTGGGAAAATGTCATAGGAATATAATACACTGGTCACAACTTTGCATCAAAGAGAAAAACACCTGAGGATTAACCAACATCAAAGATAATTTATAGTCACCAAAAGAAGGCTGCATTGATGGAAAGTATGCAAAATAGGGAAGAATTAAAGAAAATCTGGATGCTGTATATATGTTGTGTAATTTATCCTTTAGTGAGGAAAATTTCAGTATTGCATATAATTCAGAATATCTGTTATAATAGCTATGACTTGGTATGAAATGATTCTGAGGCTAATGATAAAGGGATAATCTAACTGGACACGAGACAGCCCTTCCGTCTTGAAACCTTGTTTTGCTATTTCAAAAGTACCCTGTATTTACTTTCCCCATGTTTAGGGAATAAGACTTACGTAGCTGAAAGAGCACAGACGTTGGAACCAAGTAGAGCTGGGTCCCAGTTCTCACTGCAGTGTGTGCTAACTGTGAGACCAGAATATGACAGTACACCTTCTTTATAGGATTGTTATTAAAATATTACCAGTAATGTGAGCAAAGTACTTAGCGAGTATTAGGCACATAGCAAGTACATGATGAATGGTAGCTACTCTTATTATTACTATTTCGTGGCAAGGAATTTTATTAGGGGTAAAAAAAAAATCAGAGTAACAAAACATCCACAAATCTCAAACAGCCATCTGTTTTGAGCAACATTCATGCTATGAAACTCTAACTCACTGAAATGATTTAAACGCCCTCTTAAAGCTCACCATAATGAGATTTGGCCTACACCAGAGAAAAGCCATTAATGACCTAATTGTCAAATCTGATGGCCTGTTTTCAGTCATCTTTTTATTTATCCCCTCTGTGGCATGTGGTGCTATTGACTATTCTTCATTCATGCATTTGGATTCCTCAACAATGCTCTCCTGGTCCTTTTCTTGTTTCAGATTCCTTCCCTGGGGCTAAGGTTTTGAAGTGGACTTTTCCCCATTTCCTGATCTCATTTTCTACGAGGACTTCCCTGAAGTTTGGCAGGCAAAATCAACACAGTTCAGCAAACCTTTATTCAGTTGCTGGTATGTACTTGCCTTTCTTCCAAGAGTTGGAGTAACAATGACAAATGGCATTGCTGTGGTGGAGACTTCCTGTGCTTACCTGTATTAAATTCCTCTCTTCTTCCTGAACACACGGGAAGGCTGTGCCTCTCAGCTTCTTGTGTGAGATGAGGCCATGTAACCAGTTCTAGCTGTGAAATGCGAATGTAAATGATGTGAATGCAAATCGTGGGCAGCCACTGTGCTACTTTCTTGCTCTTGCTTCCCTGGATGTCACAACCCAGGATATGATATGCTGAGCTGGCAGTGCCACAAGATTGAGGGAGCTTGGGGCCATGATTACCAGATGAAGGGAATTTCTAGTGACTTGCATCAGATTTTGTCTGATTGAGAAATAAGCCTGTTGTGATAAGCTGCTTGAAATTTCAGTTTGTTTCTGCACCTGTTTTGTCCTATCTGCTCCTAAACTGCTTTAGTACAATATACTTTAAGGAAGTGTATATCTGGAAATGAATAGATACTACCAAGGAATGGTCCTAAAGGCTGTGACAGAATAATCACAGGGTATTTTTGAAGCATAGAAGGGGCAGTGAACTCATTCTGAGAAGGGAGTATTTGGGGAAGGTGTGACGTGTTGGTTCCACCTCATCTCTTCCCACTCTTCCTCTTCATCCCTGGACCCCACTTAGGGCAGCTGTCAGGGGAGAGAGGAACAGTTGGGCAAATGTACGACTAGACTACTATGAGCAAGAAACCAGAGACTGAGCACCCAATTTTTTTCAGTGCAAATTGCTGATACCTGGAATTTTCTTTGAAGCTATGACGATTGAAAAGGCCAGATGAGGGTGGTGCCTGTGGCTCAGTGAGTAGGGTGCTGGCCCCATTTTCCCAGGGTGGTGGGTTCTAACCCGGCCCAGGCCAAACTGCAAACAAAAAATAGCCAGGCATTGTGGCAGGTGCCTGTTGTCCCAGCTACTCAAAAGGCTGAGGCAAGAGAATCACCTAAGCCCAAGACTTGGAGGTTGCTGTGAGCTGTGATGCCACAGTACTCTACTGAGGGTGACAGAGTGAGACTCTGTCTCTAAAAAAAAAGGAAAAAGAAAAAAAGAAAAGGCCAGAGGCGACACTGAGGATATGCAGCTTCATGATTTTTTTACTTAACGCTGCTCAGACCAGAAAGTCAGCCAGAGAAGCAACATCTAGCTGTTTGAAGCCCCTCTTAAGTACACAGTCTCAAATGAACTCTCATGTCTGATTCTTTTCACTTATTTCTGCATTTTTTTGTCTATGTTCCCAACACCTCATAAATTTCTCTCTGAAATTTTCCCCGTAGGTAGAGCTAATTGGAAAATGTGCTGCCTTTAGTTATTTAGTATTCATTTACATTTGATTTTTTTTACTCATTACAATGCCATTAATATAAGGTTTGGATCATATTGCCAGGGAAAATGCTAATTTAGCTTAGCCCTAACCTAATTAATTCTTTACCTCTACTTGGCCAGCGTACTTCTGCCATTATGTTTACTTCAGTTTTTAAAGTTAAAAGCATGTGAGTCATTCCATAGTTAATGATTTTTTTCTGTTTGTTCTCATTCTCTTTCCGTCCCCTCAAGGTGTGGCTGTCCTATAGTTTTTCCTAAATTTATTAATGAAACACTTGATGCCTTCCCCTTTTTCCGTATGTTGGATTTCTTCTCTTCTAATCAACACTTTCCTTTAAGCTATAGGTTAGATGGGTGAGAGGACACCTGGGGTGAATATGGCTATTACTTAGCCAGGTGAACAAAAGTTAAAATAACATTCCAGACAGAGGATGGGCATGAGGCATCATGGGGGTATTAAGGAAGCTATAGGTAACTTGATATTGGGGGTGTCAATTGAACCTTAAAGTCTCATTCCTGGTGCTGGAGCTTGTCTCCTCAGGTCTTGGTTGAGTCATAATCTAGAATTGAATTCTAAGGGTTTCTAAGAGTTGGTGTACAATGTTCATACCAAAAGTAGACACAAATTCCAAGAACTCGAGGGCCAATCTAGGCCAAGTCTTTTATTTTATTGTTTATTTTTTTTATTTTTTATTTTTATTTTTTTTCTTTCTTTGAGATGGAGCCTCAAGCCATCCCCCTGGGTAGAGTGCTATGGCATCACAGCTCATAGCAACCTCCAACTCCTGGGCTCAAGCCACTCTCCTGCCTCCACCTCTCAAGTAGCTAGGACCACAGGCACCTGCATTTTTTGGTTGCAGCCATCATTGTTGCCCGGCGGGCCCAGGCTGGGGATTCGAACTTGCCACCTTAGGTGTACGTGGCTGGCGCCCCAGCCGATTCAGCCACAGGCGCCGAGCCTAGGCCAAATCTTTTAAAAGAAAGTGTAGATTCAGCACAAAGATCAACTCTCTCAGAAGGCTTGAAGTGGGACCCAGGTTGAAGTCTTACAGCCAAAAATGTACAGCCCGAGGAATGAACTTAAAGCAGAGTGGATCACTTAAGTGGGCTCTGAAACTTAGTGGACATTTGTGGTTTGTCTTCATGGACTGGTGAGTTCAAAAAGGGACCATGATGGGATCAGGTTGTGTTACTGGCCTAGAGATAAGATTTGTCAGAGAGTTAAAGATCGTTTTTGGCTGACAGACTTATAATTTGTTTTATAGGCCTGGTGGGGTCAATAGGGATTAGACAGGAATGAGATTTATGCCGACAATAGCCTGCAAACAAGAGTAGAGAGGTTGGACTGAGGAGAATGAGGCAGGAGGGGGAGGGGGAACAATTCTCTGGTCAGGGAAGAGGGAGCTAATCTAGGGCCGATAGTAGGATAGTGAGCATTGAACATTTATTTGAAGATGAATACGTTGAAAAGGTAGATTCAGTAGCATATTTGTCTTATTGTATGTATGGTAAGAGGGAAAAGTTGATTTGCAGGCTTCTAGGTGGTTGGTGGTGTCTGCAATGGACATAGAGAGAGGTCCAAGGGGGAAAAGTTTTCTTGGAAAAATGTGAGTTTAGTTTTAGATATGATGCTTTCATGGTTCCCACAGGCCAGCGAGATGCAGAGATTGGTGTTCATTGGAAGTACAGTCAACAGCTATGTGGGAGAAAGGACAGAGACTACTGATGCTATCAAAGAAGGGAGGCTCCCACCCAGAGAGAAGACAGTAAAAAGTTGTTTGAATGTCTATAGCCCTTGATTTCAGGTTAAAGACAAGAGAAAAAAACACCTGGAAGAGAAGAGAGGATGACATCAAGGGCCAGAGAGGATGAACTGGTGTTGAGCGGGAGAGGAGGCACTGTCATCCACTAAGTCCAGCCAAGCCCAGACGGTAATAGAAATGAATTATTTAATAAGTTTTGGGCAAAAATACTAAGAATTTTTTTTCACATAAGTGGGGTCCTCAAACTTTTTAAATAGGGGGCCAGTTCACTGTCCCTTAGATCCTTGGAGGGCTAGACTGTGGGCCCTGGGATGAGTTGGCTGCTAAGCAGGACAGGCAGCGGCGGGCCAGATAAATGTCCTCGGTGGGCTGCATGTGGCTTGTGGGCCGTAGTTTGAGGATGCCTGAGTAAGAGGTATTGTTTTCTACTGTGCACTAGAGCAGAGGTCAGCAAACAATTTTTCTGAATGGCCACGTAATGAATAGTTCAGGCTTTGTGTGCCCTATGATCTCTGTCAGAATGACTCCACTCTTTTTATAGCACAAAAGTAACCTTAGAGGTAACTTAAACAGAAGCTATAGTCCAATAAAACTTTATTTAAAACAGGTGGTGGGCCGAATTTAACCTGCAAGCCATAGAGTGCTGACTTCTGCATTAGAGTGTTCTGGCTTGGGCTGAAGGTTTGAATTGAGTGTTGGAGGTTTGGATTCATCTTTGAGGGGAAATGGAGAGGGCGAGTGCTGATCAGCAGGGAGAAGGGAGGAGGATAGAGGTGGAGCTAAGGGGCTAACTGACCTTAGAATGTGTGGGCTGTGGCTCCACTTACATCCTTTTGTGAGTCTCTGCAGATTCTCAGTTACTCAGTGATCCCAGAGTGTTACTTATGTTTCTGGCTAATCAAAGCCGAGTCTCCCCCTAGACTGTTGGACATTTTGACAGCAAATTCCTCAGTCGTTTTTGTAATAGCCTGATTTTCCTCAGTTTCCAGCTAAAGATCACTCTCTGTAGCAGTAGGCTTTGCCCCTCGCCTCCCTGCCAAAAAAGTAAGAGCCACTTCCTAAGCCTGAGCTGCAACTGCCAGGCCTGTCTCACTTCATGTCGAGTCCACCCAGGCCCGTCTCATCTTCAGGACTGGTGACTAATGTGGTGACTGTAAGCTGGTCAGAGAAGCTGAAGTCATGCGGCAATTATGGCTCCACACACATACACACATCCACTGTTTTATCTGTCCCCCGTCTCCTCCCCCCCGTATCTTCCTGTCTTTGGAACAAAAAAATTCTCTGACTTCACATGGCCAACACAGCTGTCCAACTGGCTGAAAACACAGAAGTGAAGGAAGTCAGGGAAGGGATGAATCACCGCACAACAGTGTCATTTATATTCGCCTCCCCTCCCCCACCTGCCCCTCACTTTGGATTTATTGCTCTGGAAGTAGCTCTTCACCATTATCTGCAAGGACAATGTACAAGGAAGAGTCTTTGGGGGAGGAAGTAGCTCACTTAATTCTTAGTCCACCTAGTTGAGTGACGTCATTAATATCTGCTGAAGAGATGGTAGGACTGACGGGGGATAGACTAGTGGCTGAGTAGTCTAATGTGTTTAAATATTTTCTGGAAAAAGGACACACAATATACAAACTAAGCCTGCTAACGTTTCCTGAGTCATCACATGGAGTGAACCTATAGCCGGAATGCTCATAGAAACCAATGCTAGCCTTACGTCCTGTAGCTGTTGGTCATATTCATTCACAAGGGATGTGTGTGAGTATCATGCAGGGCAAATGGCAGTTTTTAGCATGGGGCTTCTATTTGAGTCAATGGTGGTACAGATTTAAAATTAATAAACACTTTATTTTCTTGCTGCGGTCTCCTTCTGTTCTGAATTTCTCCTAGCTTGAGGACGACGCCATTCACAACATGGGAAGCTTAGACCGGTTGAGATTTGTCTTAGTTCTCACGTTAATTATGTTGCCTGCTTTTTCATGCCGTTGGTCAGGTTTCTGTAATCATAGCCCTTGTATCTCCCTCTCTCAAAGTCTCTTTTCTCCTCTTTGGAACAGGCCTCCCAGAGGATTGCTCTTGGGTTCTTAGGCCAAGGAGGAGTGACACTGACAAGACTGAGGCTGGAGGAGCAGCTGCTGGTCCTCCCGCTGCCAAGGCTTGGCAGCAAGTTTGTGGGGAGGCAGTAGGCACCTGGTTCACACAGGACCAGCTGTGCTTTTGACTGGCAGAGCGTAGCTTCCTTCGTCACCAAAGTGACCTGCCCTGTGATCTTGCTATAGCCTGATGAAACAGAGAGGGACACAGTGAGAGCATTACACCTCCACGGAGCAGGTGCAAGTCACATTTCACTAATGAACAATGGGCACCTTGCACACAGGAGGCTTTGATCTGGGCACTAAAAAGCCCTTCTGTTGGACAAGCTGTTGGCTGAGGCAGGCAGCAGTGAGAAGCACTGGGAAGGATCCTTTTTGTCCCAGTAAGTCAGGGCAAGAGCTATCATCAAACAATGCTGGCAGATTCAAACACTCTCATTCTCAGGAATCTCCTTGGGAGAAAGAAGTGTGTCATGGGAGCAAAACATTCATGAAACCATAGATCCCCATGACTGGCAGATGAATTCCAAACCTCCATCCCCACCCCACCACCTGTTACCATTGCACCAATATGCTATAGTTCCCTAGCCCATGCTGGAATACCTCTGGTAAACATAGAGCCCAGAAATATTTTTAGTCCATCAAGCAATTGATTATATAGTTGAATCATTCCCCAAATGAATGAAATATTTCTTCTCTATTAAACTTAAATCTGTTTTCTACCTGTTGCTTCCAGTTCTGCCTTAGGGAGTTACACAGGACAGTTGAACTTGGGGAAGAGGGTGCGTACATGAGAGCCCTCCATGTAAAGACAACTCTCACGTATTCCAGAAAATGTTTACAGGGCATCTTTTCCTAAATCAAAAAATACATACATTAACATAAATACATTTATAAGTATGTGAAATATGATATATGACTACCTTTCTGTACTAAATTGTGCCTTCCTCCTCCATAAGGACCTCCAAGTTTCAGTGAAAATATGTAATGTCTCTCTCTGAAAAAATTAGCAGAATTGCAAGAATTTTATGGTTTTAGAAATTGTCTCATTCAAGCCTTGGTTTCACAGATGGGGAAATGGAAGATCACCAAGGTGAAGTCACAGGGTAATTCAGAGGAACGAGGTCCAGCCAGTCTTCGGCTTGCAGCTCTGTGTCATGGTGCCCTGGTGCTGTCAAATGCAAGAGTGACTAGGATTCCATGCACATCATGCATCCAACTCTTTAAGCACATAGGACCCCCATCATCTCACTTTCCTTTCCCCAGAACCTGTTCTCAGAGGATGATTGGATCTTAGGTGTCATGTGAATTTCAGCCAATGGGTGTCTATTCTTTCCTCTCATTTTCCATTGGAAAGTGCAGAGTGCTGTGGAAGGGATTTGAGGCTTCATGAAGTGGGTGGGGAAGGAAGGGATGAATAGGGAAGGGTAAAGAGAGTATGTCCACATAAGGATAAGGTCTTCTTGGGGCCAGGACTAGGGTATCTCCAAATCTGTAAGGACATATTCAGCATTGCCAATGCCAGATAAATACGGGGCATCTCCATCCACTGGGCACACATTATGGGCATGACCAATGAGTCAGGAGACAAACCCCAAAGAAGGAAACCAGCACAAGCAAATTATCACTGGATAATGCCCAAGAGCTTGTTGAGTTCACAGTAGTGAAAATATAATTACATGGCCACTGTCCGTGGATCTGTATAACAGGGCAAGGCAGCTACAGAGAAGGCACTGCACCTGCGCTCAGCGGGCACCAGGCCAGAGGCAGAGGAAAGGAGGCAGATACCAAACTCGGGGTGTGAGTGGAGAGGAGAGGTTTCAAAGGAAAAAGCTAACAAAGAGGATGTGGGATCTTGGAGTGAGAGGGTGTAGGAAGATGCTCTCAGGACAGGTGGAGAGGCACAGGTTCAAAGTCTGATGTGGGAAGCTATAGTGTCAGCCGAGGTTTTGTGCCTGGGAAGATTTTCTGCATTGCCATTTTGGGTTAGGCTCAGAACAGGTGGGAAGGTAACGTTGAAGAGGATCAAATCTTGGATCAGATGCTTGTTTGGGTGGACACTCTACAGCAAATTAATTGACTCCAGTGGTTACCCTACCACCTAATGTGCTTTCCATCCTGGTCAGGATTGGCTGAGGACCCAAACAGGGTCAAACCCAGGGCTATCAGACCTTTGGGAATTCAGCTAAACAGGGCTAAGAAAAGCAGGACTGATGCTGTAGGTGTTGGTAACACTGCACATTTTCTCTTTCTTCTTCTTCTCTCACTTGATCAAATTGTATCTGTCCCATGTACCATATTCCCTGGGCCTAGCTGTTTGTTAAGGAACTAATCAATTAATTTTGCAAGAACATTATGGCTAATTAGGACATAATGTCATTATGTCATTTGGCATAGAAGTGGGAATGAGCAAGACAAGTAAATTTACTCAAAGGAACAAAGAAATAGAGGATCCCAGTGTATTTGAGAGAGAGAGAGAGAGGGCGTGTGTGTGTGTTTAGGAGAGAGAAAGGAAGAGAAGGAGGGAGAAAAAAGGGGAGAGACAGAAATAGAGGGTGGGTGGGGGGAGAGAGAGAGAATGAATTAACCTGAAAATACTATCCCTCTGTAAGAACTGGAGGATATTGTGGAGATCTCTCTCTATCTCTTCAAGTTCCTGACTTCCTTTCACCGTGAGCAGCCATTATTGTACCCCAGTGGTTTGCTGTCTGTGTAGTTTTCACATTGCTAATAGTTTTCAGGAGTGTGCTAACCCTTAACAATCTTATTTTGCCTCATCAATTACATTTGAATCCTGGGAATGTATCATTTTGAACTCACTTGGCATTTGGCTTCACTTAAAAATAAGTATTTGAGGCTGTAAACCTTTCCTTAGTACTTTAAAAAAGTGTAGTTGAGTCCACAGTGCCAGGCCAATTTTGCTGTTTCCTTCTATTTTTCTTTTAAAGTGAGCTTATTTTGGAGAGGTAGGTTTTGCTCTGTTTCCCAGGCTGGAGTACAGTGGTGTCAGCCTAGCTCACAGCAACCTCAGGCTCCCAGGATCGAGTGATTCTCCTGCCTCAGCCTCCCGAGTAGCAAGGCCCATGCTTTCTTCTTATTCTTTTATTTTTATTTTTTATTTTCATGCTTTCTTCTATTACTGACTTGAACTTTGCTGTTCATTCAAACTCTCCATAGTGGCTTTGGGCCCTTGAAATCCAAAATGTCCCTGCTTTTCTGTATTACCTATTAGTGAGCCACAAGTACTGCTTTGTTAGACTCTAAGTTGATGAATGCCAACTGTCTTTCTCATGGTTTCACTAGAGGTTGGGAGAGGTGTGAGATAGTGGTTAGATCTACTTACAGATTTCACTGTTTCCACTACAGTTTTCATTTACCACTTAATGTTAACATTGCCCATGCCCTTTTTTTTTTTTTCAGTCTCTTTCACAATTCTTTTATTTATTTTTGCTTTGCTATGGTTGGAAAGTTTGCCCTGGAATTTCCAACCTTTATCCTGATGTTTTGCAAGTCGTGTTTTTGTATTGTTTTGCAACTTGTATTTTGAATTTTGTTGCAATCCCCAATTGCATAAATGCCTATTCCAGCCCTTGGGATTGGGGCTTATAAATCATTTAGATTTGCTTATTGACCCAACTCGTCTCCATTTTCCTCAGAGAATCCATTGAGTAAGGCGGGTGGGCAGATGACAGTCCTCCCAAAGCCTTTTTCTCTTATTTCGGACTCACTATTCAGTTTCTTATTCTTTGGTCCCCATAGTTCGGCTTGGTTCTAGTCCCCCTTCCAGAGAGTTTGAGAACTGTTGCAGAAGAATCTTGACATGTGTCATAGAGTGAAAGTGAAATTCCAGGAAGAGCGCTTTTCGTCTGTGTGGTGAATGGGGAGTGGGTAAAGGGAGGCAGAGCAGAGAGGGTTTCTTTTGCTCACCTATGTGAGTCCTTTTGTGTGAATTCATGTTGTACACAACATTGTTCTTAGCTTCTTGGGCGCTGGGATACCCCTGTAGGCCTCCTGCAGCATTGATCATTTATGTCTCCCCTCTGTTAATTGGAACGTTGTCTTTATTTCACTCTCCAATGTCCTTATAAAGGGGCAGACTCTGTCCTGTCTCAGCATGGAGCACAACACAGTATCTGGGGCACAATGGGCCATCAAAGTTTTATTTGCTAAACAAACAGGTGGATATGCTTTTTGTCCCCATCTCTAGTAGGCATTCCATAGTGTTTATGGTAGTTGCCTGCAACGTATGTAAAAGCCACCAGCCTTTTATATACTCCTCATGTTTATGATAGCTGCCTACAACGTATGTAAAAGCCACTGGCCATTTATATACACCCACATTTGGGTCCATGTGAAACCTGTCCATTATTCTTTGACTATACCTAATTCTTGATTTTGTCTATCAGAAACAATTATAAAATAATCAGGATTGTTTATGTGTTTGAGCAGAGCTTGTGAGAACTGGATTGTAAGACTAGACTCCATGCCACATTGTGTGTGCATTACTAATACCCTCGGTTAGAGTAAAGAGAGCTGGAAAACCATCCACTTACTGTATCTGTGCACGGAATCATTTTACCCTGAAATTCTCTCTGACGTGGCCCTTTTCATTGATCAGCAAATTCAACAGCTCACTGACCGATGTCTGTTTTATTTCATGTTGTGTAGACACAGGGAGGTGGTGTTTTCTTTCTTATTTTGATGCCAGATAATTCCGGCTAACTCAGTGGTATCCTTGAAAACATAATGATAACTTGAATATAAAATCATAACAAGACGAGCACTTTAAGTGATGTTCCCAATAATTAATGATTTGCTTGAAGCTAGAGGGAGTAAAATTCAGAGCTTTTGGGCAATTCTGTTGAAAGATAATGTCTTTAAACTGTTGGTATAGCTGCACTTCTTATTTTTTAATATATGTGTCTTCCTTTTCCACGTTCTCTCCCAACCCTGCCCCGATTAAACACTCCTTTAGGTAAAACAGGAAACAAGCTGTCATCTTCTGGGATGAATTCTAAATTGTAAATTACATAAATAGAAATATCTGCAGAATTTAGATTGTCAGAATAATAGAGAAATAAAGATCAAGTTCACTGGTACCTGGCACATGGTAGATGCACAATAGCCACGAGAGCTTTATAAATAAGTATTGATGCTGAAAATACAAAAACAAAATAAAAGGAGCAGTTGGAATCATGTGCAGACCTAACTCAAGTGCCTTCGTGACATGAAGGGGTATGAGTGACAAAATGCCATGTGTAGGAAGAAATTCCAAACTGATCCATTCTGCCCTTCTGAAACTCCAAGAGAACCTTCCAGAATACAACAGAGCTAAATGGACTCCATATGGGCTATAAGGAAGCCATTACTTAATTTACGTAAAGTAACTTACAAATGAAGTCATTGAAATGACACATTAGACTCAAAGGCTTGTTCATCTGTTTTGGTGACACTTTCATTCTTCTCTGTATTAAATTTTTATGCCATCGAGGTTTGGGAAAGTAAAAATTTTCAGGAAAAAGAGCATTAGAACTAAAACATCAGTCAAGGAGCCCCTCCACTGTCCCGTTGTCTCACAGTGCTCGTGCATTGCATCTAGGATTTTATTTTTCTGTGGATTAAAAGATTTAAAAATCAACTAAAAAACCAAAAATTTTTCTTTGTTTGGGAAAGGAATGACTCTCTCATTCCAAAGTTGTTTCTTCGTTCAGCTCATGGAAGATGCTCTCACTATCTTGCCAACCACTGGCTGTGTTCACTCAAAATTTGTCGACACCATTACTAACAAGCATCCTCATTATAATTGTAGAGGGCTAGATAGAAAAATTGGGTCTTGACCTTGTGCCCCAAGGGCCAATAAAGTTGCAATCATTTAGAGACAGATCCAGAGTCAAAAGTTCCCCATTTAAAATGCCCACATCCAATTCTTTAGAGTTCAGCCTTGATATCATTAGCTGAGTCCTCCTGCCACCTCTCAGGGGACAGAGCCAAGCTCTTAAGCAGCAGTTGTCCTCATTATCTTGTTTGTGTTAGCGTCCCAGAACTTTCATTTCACTTGTTGGAACAGTTCCTTTTCCTTTGTTCCACCCCCAGCTCCCAGAACGATTTGAACTTCTATTACACGGAGGGTATGGGCTTCCTTCTGAACTTTTCAGTCTGACTTTGTTCTTAGTTTTAAGCTGTGGCTACAGAGCACTGTATAAAGTCAGCCTGACTCTAAAGTTACTTTTCCATTCTCACCTCCCCTTACTCCCTTCCAAGCAGGACTATTTTTCTTGTCTATGCCCCTCACGTTTTCCCCCATGTACCTTTTCCCATATGGTTAATGCTGCCTAGAAGGTCGTCTCCCAAGTTTCTAAACATTCTTCTGTGATTAACTAGTATTTCACCTTCTCCATGAGATCCTTGCAGACGCTTTCAGCTGCAGACATGCTCTCCTTTGCATTCCTATGGCAAATCTTTGATTCTCTCATGGCCACCAATGTAGTCTGCGGTTACCCGTACAGTATGAGCCTATAGTATTTATCCTTTAGTACACCTGGCCTGTAAATTTTTTAAGCAGGATTTTGCTTTCTTTCTAATGGTTTCCAACCAAGAACTCTCTTTGAGAAGCTGCTTAAAAAGGTTTATTGAGTGAGGACACAAATGTGTGTGGGAATAAAATTATGTCTACTAGACTATTATTTCCCCATCTTCATCTGGATTTTGAAAGTACATAGACACAGTCTACTGTGTAATGCAAAATAATTTCCCTCATTTTCAAGACAAGATATGTCAACCATCAAAATGATAAGAATAAAGAAATATATGAGTATTGGTGGGTCCATGCTTGTGCTTTGGGGGAGGCATAAGTTGGAGTTTCAGCAAACTGATTAAAAATTAACAGTAATCCCAGGGTGGGTGTGGCCAATTATTTCCTGCAAAGTCTTTTGTGTCCTGGGAATGGGTGTGTTGGGGTTCACCAAAACCTAAGAGATGTATCACCCATTTATGTTTGGCTTTAATTCAAATTTCCTCGAGTTACAGGTCTTTCCCCTAAAGAGCCGACTCACCTGCTGTTGGCTCTTATTACATTTTCTGGCTCGAACACATGTGCTTTACTTTTTTGGTCTTTGAAGAGTACACAGTCACATCAGAAAACTTTCTCCAACTTCTTTCCCCTCGGTGCTCACTAATTCCAAAGTACTTTTATAGCTGAAAGAAATAGTCCTACACCCTCGGAGTTAAATTTAATGGCTGTTTCATAAGACTTCAATCAAATTCTACTTTCTTCTTTGGAAATAAGAGATCTTTATAGCACAAACCTGTCCTATTGATTAGTAAAATTACAGTCATAAATTTAGGTATAAAAGAAACAAATTCGATTCAGAAAAGCCCTACACTACACATACTAACCCTATTTACAACAAGAAAATCCAGAGAAATGAAACACAAATCCTTTCCTCAAGGAACTCAAGACAGCAAGAAGGACAGTTATGAAAAAAAAAGAAACATAGTCCAGTGTCATAATGTTAAGTATTAATAAAGAAAATAAAAATGAGGGATTTAACGGTCTCCCAGGAATATTGTTATAATTCTTGAGATAATGTGTTTAAATAACTTGGAGATACCCTGATGAAAGTGAAGGGGATAATTAATAGAGGTAAGGAATTTAGAATCCTGGCTGGCACATGTGAAACTGTCAATATTTTGATGGTCATTTCTGGCTGCTATGAGCTATTTCAAGCTATTTATAAATAGTTGCTATTGCCTCCATTTCCTAAGCAGCGGAAGGACCTGGTAATCTTCATTCCAAGGGTATTAAATACATTGCAACGAAGAGTTTTGTGGCCTAGAATGGTAGCATTATCACTAGTAAGACAAATGTTTAAGGTTTTCCCCCATTACAACTCAACTAAAAGAAGAGACGTGTTGTATCAAATATGCAGTCTTCACACACAATGTCTGATTGACTTTCGGAGACTCACATAAATAGCTCTTAGATGATGCATAATACCAAATCTAATCAGTTGATTCCCATATCTCTATATAAATTGCCACATAACTCTGTGCCAAAACGAATGACAGTTGCTACATTTTCTGGATGACCAAAACCAGACTGAGGAAGTGAAAAAATAAACTGAGTGCATTCTTTACTGCTACATCGACAAAGTTAAACAAAATGCTTGCTTCACTTGGGGGGTTAAGTTGTCAATAGATGTTGTAGGAATACCCACTCGCTATTTATTTTTAATCACACAACAGAGTCAGGCTGGTACCTGGGAAAGTCGAGCTGTGTGATCTTTGGGCCAGTTACCACCAAGGCTGGGTATCAATTTCCCCCTCTAAAATTGGAGGGTACCTCTAATGTTTTTTTCCTGAAGTAAAAATCTACTATCCTCTGAGACAGTATTAGATTGTGGACACTACAGTAAAATGGTTTGGCACTCATTAGAAAGTTTCTTTTTAAAAGGAATAGTTTAAAATGTGTGTATAAAAAAGCGCAGAGTATTGCTCTATGTTGATTTGTCAAAAGATTACAATTTAGCCCTTGAAATAAATGTTTCCCAAAATAGCAGCAGTCGGGAAACTTTGAGCTCTGTTTTAGTCCTTTCACGGGAACTAAGAGGTCTTTCACATTCTGAGGGCGGAATACTGAGTAATAGAAGAAACAAGAAGTCCTCAGTCTCCATCGCTCTGCCTGGGGACCCACTGCACTATTATTAGCATGGGATACAAAATAGATTTGGTAAACATTGGAAAAGTCTTGCCAAGCAGTGTCTCAAAGACATATGGTCTTTTGTAAGTGCCACGATCATTATAAACAAGCAAGATGTTCTAATTAAGGAGAAGTCTTTGTAAGGCAATTTGTTCTATAACTTAGCGTTGAGGTTCTGAAACAGACAGGCAAAACGTTGGAGGCTGGGTAACCCTTTATTCCTTCTTTCACCCAGACTCAGCGCTGAGCTAGAGAGCTGCCATCTCTACTTTGACCACTAGAGGGAGGGCAACTACGTGGAATTGCGCTTGCAGGAGGTGCTTGTCCCGGTGCACGCGTTCTCTGTCCGCGTCCTCACAGATCAGCGGGTGGTAGAGAAGGACGTTCTTCAGCTTTTTGAGAGTGGGACCGTAGGGAATGTTTTTCGCCAATGCCTATTTGCCTCATCTTTCACGTTTAGTTGGGGAATGGCGTGCCGATTATTTTCCCATCTGTACAAGTCTTTTAAGCAGAGTACAGATTTGATTGAATGAGGGCATAAATGATCATTCTTCTAACCTGCCCGGTGCAGTGTGCCTGGATTTTCCACTACAAAATTGTCTCTTTTGGGTTAAGTCATTGAATCTTTATCATGATTTCAGGAGCTAGAGGTTGGGGTGGAAGGAAGAACTTTGATAACTCTTCCAACCCCAAAATTCTGTGATTCTATATCTCCTCAAATGGGGTATGAATTCTTCCAGGACAAGGAAGTGTGACTTAGTTATAATACCCACTACCAGTCCCCTAGCAAACGCTCTCTGAAGAGCCAGTGATTAATAAGACTGGCTGTTTTATATGATTATTTACTATCTATTATAGAACACCCATAAAGAATGCTCAAGACATATAACTGTAGTTCCTCAATATTTTTTTAATCTCTTGAAACTCAGGACAGTAGGTATTAAACAGAACGCTCAAAACGGTGCTCCCTTCCTCCTCCCTGTAACCAACATACATTCAAATATACAAGGAAAGGTCACAGACTCGTCCTAGGAAAGTGTCACATCTCTCATTACTGAATATCATTGTGGTCACCTTTGAGATACTGTCCCCGGGAAGGTGTGCACCAGCCCCCATCCACCCTTTAGAGCAATTTTGGAACTCTTTCTGGAATGGTCATCAGAGTTGATAACTCTTCCAACCCCAAACCATACAAGTTCTGACAAAATTAAGTTCATGAACTTATCCTAGAAAAGGATAAGTTCCTCATTGCTAAATGTCACTGTGATCACATTCCAACTGCTCCCTTTTGCTGAATGACCATAGTGATATTCAGCAATGAAGCGTGTAGCACTTTTTCTAGGATGACTTCACAAACTCATACACACACCATAAGCACATGTTAAACACACACACACACACACATAGCTTCTAAGACAGAAGCCTTTACTGAAAGACTTTGTGCTAGAAAACAAGCAATTATGGGGAAAAAAAAGACTTTCTTATCTTCCTAAAGCAATACAAATAAAAATAAAAACCATAACTATTTGTGATTCCCTACTGACAGAGGGATTTCTTGATCTTTTATAGCATCATATAATTATAATAATAATAAAAGGTAGAGACCTAGAAATAATTTAGAGATGATAGTGATGTTAGAAATCAGCCTTCCTTGTGGATATTTTTTTAAGCAAAGGAAAAACTACACAGTGGTTATGGGTGTGTTGGGATCAACACTCAGATCTCTCTATTCCAAGTCCATTCTGTTGACCTTTCTATCAGGTTCTGAAAGTCAAACTCTGTATAAGTGTTGAGAATCTGGAAAGGAAGTTCAGTTGGAAAATATTGCTAAATAAAAAACGAATTAGGATACAAAAAAAGTAAGTCTTTTGTAAAGAGGGGAATTCTAATAGGAAACAAAAATGCCTAAAAATACACTATGGAATGAAAGGACTTCGCTGTTACTAATTTAAAGCCATTGATAACAAAGCTATAGACATTAAATAAATACATGGTTTATATCTTGCTCTTGGTTGAGTCACAGGAAGAACTATGCTTGAATGAAGACATAGGAGAGACTTGAGGCTGCTCTGTCTTTATTTTGATACGGCCCCTTTAATAGAAAGAACGTGAAAATATCAAAACCTACCACAGTCATCTGAATACTAATAATAGAATTGCCGGCTCTGTTTGGTGAGACTACAAATTCAATTAATTCCAATGGTGGATCCAATAAGCTCTTTACGAGTTTAAAGGGATTATTAACAATGCAAAGTTTGAAAAATTGAATCACAATAACAATTTCTTGCACAATTTTTGAAGCTTCGAGCAGGTTTGCTTTTATGGAAGTAATCATCTATCAACCTACTGCAGAAGAAGGAGCGAGCGGAGAGATGAGGGAGGAGAGGGCTGAGGGGTGAAAAGTAGAGGAAGGGGTCACGCACCTCCTTCTTATTCATCCGCCAAGTGAAAGTCTGAGCCTCGGGCCAGTGTCAGTTTCCCTTTTTTTTTTTGTTTCCTTCAAGCTAACCCTAAAAGGATAAGTTCTGTTTAGGATACATTTTGTAAGACTGGGATATGTGACAAGATTGAAAGAGACTGGGGCCTTTTTTGGGTTCATCGTGCAACTGTAAATAAACTGACTTAGTCTCCAGGGGGGCCCTGGCCAAATGTGTCTAACTGGCTGACGTGGTGTTGGTGGCAGCCCTGGTGCCGGCAGTGAAGGCTCATTCTGTAGTCCGGCACTGAAAAAAAAAAGGAAAAAAAGCAAAAAAATTATTATTTGAGAAGGTTCTTCAGAGAAAGTAGTAGCTAAGTCTCTACTGGTTTGTTAAATGATTCCTTTGGATCTAAGGATTAGAGTTATCAGGAGCAGAATACTCCCACTTAGGGTCCAATCAGGACTTTAAACTGTGGATGTTCAGAGGCAAAACTCATTCTTAGCTTGAGTGTTTATAGTTTTGTTTTATTTAAAAATTTTTTTTAGGTTTTTATGCCTGAATTGAATGATATTTACATTTCACAAGAAACTACCGGGACCTACATTTTTTCCAGTGACTTATTACGTGGTGGGTGTAAGGGTTGTTCTTATCTTTGCTCTGAAAATACCTTTTGCAACTCATATTGTCACATTTCCTTCTCTTAGCTTTGGTGGATGTGTGTGTATCATCTCACCCCAGGCTGGGATGGGTTCCCTCTCGCTCTTTGCTCTCGTATCCAGTGTGAATTATTTCTTCAACTCCCTGGTCCCAAGGACAGGCTGCAAGCGTGCCTACACCCTGGCCAGTTTGCCACCTACTGACATAGTCACTGGCCCATTTTTTCCTGGATTTGAAATAGCCAGCTTTCATGTACCGGTTCACCTAGGCTCAGAGCCCCGTAATCCCTGTCTGCTCTGCTGGTGTATCATGACTGGGCTGTTCTGATCTGAGAGTTCTGGAAGCTGCTCCTCAGCACACAGGGAAGGGCTGGGAGTTTCCTCCCTGCTTAGAGAAGGGACAGCAGAGCCTGCAGGCAGAAAGCTGTTCCAATGATCATTTCCTAAATACAATCAAGTCCTTTCTTTGTGGCCCTTTGCTGTTTTCTTGCTTCCCAAAGACTCCTTTGCTGTATCTAACCAGGATGAAAGTGGTGCCTTGGGCACTTTGGAGACAATCTAAGGGAAAAGCTGGGGGCCTGGAAACTCCTGCTTCTCAACCCTCCACTCTGCCCAGTGCTGTGGGTCACGCAGTCCTCACCCAGGTCTCTGCTTTCACTTCCATCGCGTCTGGCCTTCTTCCTGGAGTAGGGTAGTCATGGAGCTGGGGGGTTGGCCCGAGGGGTTTAGGAAATATCCCGGAGAGTGGAACCACTTTCTTACAATGTCCCTCTTTTGAGTAATAGGAAGGAGACTGAAGTTTTAAAATACCCGGTATCCCTTGTAATATAGAAATGTCACATTTGGGCAGGATTGACTAATGATGAGAAGAGAAAATGGAAGTAGAGGGGTGGCATGAAAACAGATTTCCTAGGCCCTGAGCAGTGCAGTTAGGTCAGCCCGGGGACTGTGGGCTTTCTCCTGGTTTCCACTAGAGCAGTCAGATTTTGATCACTGAATGTCTATTCGGGTCCTTGGAATCTGAGACAGGAGAGGGAGGATTTCTCACATGTGAGATGTGCTCCCTATTCTCACCAGGAAACAGGGGCAGGAGCAGTTTCAGCTTCTCCTAGGTATTGTTCTTTCACAGTCCAAGAAAGAGAAACTACAGGAATATGAAACCAGAGGGGAGGGGACCCTGTCTGCCAGGGAAGCCTGTCCCATGGGGAATGCCATCATGGAGATTGTCTTCTCTGCAGCCTGAATAGACGGGTCCTGGAGTTGAAATGACCCCAGGATCATTATTGCTGGGAAAAATGTGAACATTGAAAGTGCAGTGGGCCAGAGGACCCTGTGACACTATGTGTGCAACAAAGTCAAGAAGTAGAAAATTAAAGCAAAAACTGCTCCAATCATCTCTGAAGCCCACCTTCAACGAAATGGTCCCTCAGGATGACTGACAACCCGTCGTGTTCTCCCTGGCCTTGTGTTGGAATTGCTCCAAGAGAGCGAGGAAAAGGCAAGATCTTGGATCTGGGGCAGAGGGGTTGTCTCCTTGGTCTCAGCCTGATCTGGGTGATTCCAGTGGCCAAGAGGACAGGATAGCATCTGGGAGGAGGGAGGGAGCTGAGGAGGACAGGATGCCAAGGAGAAGTTTCTGGCGATGGAGCAAATGGCACCCTGCTCCCAGTCAGATTGGCTGGCCCAGGAGGATCCTAATTACTGCACAACTGCTGCCTCCATAATCACTGTGACAGGAGTAGTGTGGGCTGGAGGACACATGAGATGGAGCTGGTGCTGCTGAAAAGGATGTTGGAATCATTGTTCTTTGCCCCGGCTCCATAGGTGGGTATTGCCAGCTGTCTGCTAAGGTTGGAACAGCTGCCACCCCAAAAGGGGCCAGCCCTTCTTGCTTCATCTCCAGAGGAGGCAGCAGCCCCAAACTGCAGGTCTACTCTGGGCCCTCTGGCTGGAAGGTATGGCAGGCTTCCAGGTAGGCCTTTGAGGAGGTTCTCTTTATGAGAGGCCAGAGGGAGAATTCAGAAGTATGGTGGGGGATTCAGAGAGGGCTGGGCTGGGAAATGTCCCTAGATTTATAAACAACAAAAAAAGACACTTCTGTGGAATTATCCCCAAATCAATGACAACAACTATAAAATTTATCACTTGAGGATATTGGTTAGGTCATCTATTCGATTCACATAATAAAGGAAAAATAAATTCCTTTGCCAGCCCTCATGCTCCATTCAGGGTCTTCCTATGTTGCCCAGGATGGATTCGAGTTCCTGGGCTCAAGCAATCCTTTGGCCTAAGCCTCCAGAGTAGTCGAGATTATAGGCACACACCACAGTGCCTGGTGGTGGGGGGAAGCGGGAGGAGAGAGAGCGAGAAAGAGAAAGAAAGAGAGATATTTTTGTTTGGACAAAGTCCCAGGTTTAAGGGTGAACAGTCTCTTGGATAGTAACACAAATGGTACTGTTGAAGCCAACTTTCCAACAGAGTGTGAGAATTAGCTGGGGGCTTCAGAAATAAAACAGAGGTGTTATAACCAGGACGAAATGGGTGTGAGGGGTGATGAAGGAGGCCGCTATGGAGAGAATTCTGGGCCCTGCTTGATTTACCTTATTTCTTGCCTGGCTCTCAGAAAAATACCAAGACTGGCCATTTACAGGGACTTCTAATGGGGCACTGGTGTTCTCTGCAAGTCTTTTGCCAGGTTTTCTGACTTTTGATACCAAGGAGATTTCTGGAAGAAGAAAAGGCATAATGGATTTGTTGGTTGGTCATGTTCCCCTTGGGAGACAGGTGATTGGTTACAATGGCACAGACCTCTGGAAAGTTGACTCGCCACGTTGATGCTTGGAATGGGCTCTCTGGGGGAGAAACCATGTGGCGTCCCAGAATTTAATGTCTTTTATTTCACTTTATTCAGCACAGTGCCTGTTTTATTGAGCCTCTGGCTCCAATGCCTTACACAATCATAATATTTCCTATTACAATATGTTGTGCCTTCAGGCTCCCATGTGTCAAGCCAGTCATTCTCATATAGTGTTTTTAGGACCTTAGATTTATCTCTAGATTATGGTTCCTTTTCTGTTGCATCACCAGACAACAGTAGGACAACAGTGAGAGTGGAGAAGCTGGGATGCTGAGATGCTCACATCCTAGTCCTTTGTACAAAGAGCTACTTTATATTTTGGGGAAACAAACTTTTGTTCCTGAGGCTCTTCTGTTTATTCTTTGCAAATTCTTTTCACTTGGCTTATAAGACCCAAAGTGATTCCAATAACCATTCCCCTTAAAAAGGGGTCAATGACAGTATTTCTGACCTGTTGTCTAAGGCAGTGCAATTTCACCAGGGACTTTCAGTTGAGACTTTGGAGTGCTTTTGGAACAAACTAGAATTTGAGTTTTTTTTTCCATAGTTCTGAGAGTCTTGCAGGCCCTGGTATTTAACATTCCCAGTAATCCTAAGAGAGAATTTGGGATTTGGACAGGGTGGTGGAATTGGGATTTAAAAAGGGTTAGCACTACCATTTTAAGATACAGTTACCACTAAGACATTTCATACATGTTCCAGCTTTAAAAAAATCACAGAATCATTAGAATGGTGCTATATGAGACGAATTGGGCATAGTTTAACTGGCACATGTTAAGTCACATGGCAGTGGGTTTTTCTCTTAAATGATAATCCTAGCAAAAAGTCTCAAGAAGACAAGAATACAATGGGTGTTGGCATTTTAATGAGTCTCGTTTTGGAAACAATAATTAGAATCTTGTATTTGGGAGCCAAAGATTAATTAGTGGAGTAAATGACACCATATACGCATATATAGCTTGTGGCTGGCCCCAATGCATCATGAATCAGTTACTATATGTTCACACATGGAATCATTTATGGCACTTAGAGTAGGCAGAATGGAAACCAGGCAGCCTGGACAGTCTGCTGTTGACACACACCGTG
Source organism: Galagoides demidoff (assembly GCA_963574575.1). Taxonomy (NCBI): domain Eukaryota; kingdom Metazoa; phylum Chordata; class Mammalia; order Primates; family Galagidae; genus Galagoides; species Galagoides demidoff. The sequence continues at coordinate 29,681 of CAUYQV010105159.1, read as the reverse complement.
GAAAGTATGCTATTTCTTCCTTTAGGTATTACAATCTTCCCATACCCGCCCTTGCTTTGTGTGGCTTTAGTGTTATATAGTAGGCAGGGGTCAAGGGCAGAGGTGACAGTTCCCTTAGGCCTCAGCTTCGCATACAGGCTGATTTTACACTAGTTCAGTTTTCCTTAACTCCAACACTCTATTTTCTATCTAGGCCAAATAAATGACATAGAAGTTATACAATTACTTACTATGTATTCCTATTGGGCTTTAATTGGCTGTGTGCATACATTTTAAATGTGTATACACATATTTTTATCATAGTTGATCAAACAGTTGATTTAATGTGGTGTTAACTTGCTATACACAAAATCTGAGAGCTAAACCCCTGGTGAAGTTACGTAAAGTACTGCATATATACACGAATCCATGTATGGCCATGACCTACAGCGTTTGTGAATGGGAAATGCTCAATCTAGGCTATTAAGTACAAAGGTGAGAGCACAAAACAATGTAGTATGGTCATCTCATGTTTGTAAAAATATGCAGAGAAAAAAGAGCTTATGGGAAATAGGCCACGTAAATAGTGGTTACTTGTTGGTAGTGAGATTGCAGGTTTTTTTTTTTCCTGAAAAACATGTATTACAATGAACACACACAATTTTTATACTTAGAAAACATAATTAGAAAAGTATTTTTATGGGAAGAATAGTCATAAAATAGACATTTTTTATTCATATATCCTTGTATATGAGTACCTCCTTTATACTTGCTCAATGAATTCATTGAATATACCTAAATAAAATTTGAGAATCAGGTTCTTGGTCAGGAACATACCAATATTATAGAATAGTTTCTAAAGAAAAGTAAGGTTTGTTTTACAATATTTTTACATCCATTGCTTTCTATGAGCACATAATTTGCCTCAAAGTGGAGGCCTGTTGGGGGGGGGCAATACAGCTTGACACATGAGGTTTGTAAGCCTTTCTTAGTCTATATTGGTAGCATTTCCTTCCATACTATCACAGATGGTAAAGCAGAGCCATTAGCACTGGAAACTATGTCTGGGGACCCAAAGGAAGAGTCGGTAGAACCATCCTGGGGCATGACAGCAGGTCACAGGCAGGTGATGGTCCTTCCTTCATCTTCTGAGAAGATAGAAAATATTAGCTGGGTCACAAGTGGAGAAAAACCTCTGGCTTTAAGATCTGACCACAGAATTTATTTTTGGCAAGGTACCATTGTTTGGCTTGACTATTTTAGTTGGGGGAAAGAAAGCCCTCGTGGCCGGGGTGGTTTGAGTGAGCGGATTCTGACTCTGCGTGAGAATTCATTGGCTATTTGGAGCATTAGTGGAAAGTGGAGTAGAGAAGAAGAGGTTAAATGTGCATGTCTGTGTGTGTGCAGCAGTGGAGAGAGTCTTAACAAGACGAGACAAATTCTGTAGTCATGGTGGGGTGATGGTGATGGGCGACAGCTGCAGGAATTTTTCTTTTTTTCTGAGACAGGGTCTCACTCCGTCACGGAAGCTGGAGTGCAGTTGCCTGACCATAATTCATTGCAGCCTTGAGCTCCTGAGCTCAAGTGATCCTCCTGCCTCAGCCTCCAGAGTAGCCGAGACAGGTGCAAATTGCTATGCATGGCTAATTCCTTTTGTTTTTCATAGAGATGAGGTCTTGCCATGTTGCCCAGGCTTGTCTCGAAAGCCTGAGCTCAAGCAATTCCCCTGCCTCGGCTTCCCTAAGTGTTGGGATTACAGGCATGAGCCACTGCACCTGGCCCTGTAGAACTTTTAAGAAGAGGAACAGGAAGCTCTCTTCTGCTGGTGTGTGCTACATTGTAAATAACTATCTCACCTTATTAGCTGATGTTACCTAGAATTTTCAGTTAAATATCTTCTATGTACCAAGCCATGTGTCAGTAGTCCTTTTGGTAAGTCAAAAGGAAGGAGGTATATTTCATGGATGAGTTGACATAAAAAGGAGAGAAGGGAATGATCGTAAGAAGACATTAGGATTTTGGAAGGGAATTAGAGGTAAGATGTCAGTGGAAAACATAAGCCTCCCAAGAATCCCTAGAAACACTGAGAGGCATGCTGGGCTACCCACAGTCATTAGAATGAGATTTGAACCAATTTGATCAGGATCTCAACAGCAAGATCTCTCCACTAGGCATTTGTATAACATGTACACTTTTGCAAATGCAGATATTTAATGTTAATACTTTCAGATTAATTGATTTTTAGCTAATCAAATGCCCAGTCCCAGGAGAAACTCAGTCCGAAGTCTGGACCTTTATCAGGTCCAAAGAGGTTTAGCCTCTTCCTGCTTGCTTTATGCACCATCATTTGTAGTTGAGACTTGCAATTGTCAGTTATCTGTTCTCCTGCCAATATTAAAAAAAATAGACATGAGAAGAAAATAACCATAAAGACATTTAATCTGTTACAAGAATGGGGCTTATTTCTCCCCACTGGGTGATGTTTTCCAAAAAGTCTTCAGAGACTTTGCGCTGATTAATACTATTTGTCATGTCAAATTCAGCCTCGTAGACTGAAGGCACAGGGCAGAGCAATCAATTTATCACTAAAATTTCATTTGTTTATTACCCAAACAAACAGGATCAGAGATTATGTCAATGCTATTAGGAGTGATTTTTTTTGGCTCTTATTTTCCCTTAGTAATTAAAGTGTTGGAATCCAGGATATTTTTAATTGTAAAGCTAAATCCATGAGTCTGGCAATGGAGCACATCCTGACTATCAGATATTAATCAAAGTATTTAAAAGTGAGGCTGAGAGACCTCATTTTGGACAGCCCGGTTTCTCATTCATGTGTTCACAGGGCTTTCTTTTTTTAGATGCCTTTTTTCCCTATCTACTCTATTTTTTTATTAGATGATCTCATTTTATTGGGACCAACAAGGAAAAATGAGTACATAGGAATTATCTGTGCTTAAAAATGAACATTTATGGAAGTGCAATTTCAGGTTGAAGTATTATTAGACAGACTCAATATGGCTTACTAAAAAAGGACTAGAGAGTAGGAGGTTTGGCTTTAGTTTGTACTTCATTTCTTGCCAGCTCTGGGATGTTGGGCAAGTCATTAAGTTTTTCAATTCCTCGTTTATTTAATCTACTGGATGGAGATGGCGGTACATGTCCCCCTTGAAGACACAAGACTGAACTGAACTGAATGATCACTTCCCTGCCCTACGTAGGTTGCACTCTCCCTCTGAAGTACCTTACCCTACTTTATTTTTTATCACTTCCTGACATTTTACTATATATCTGTTTGTTTTTTTATTATCTGTTGCCCCAGATAGAATGTAAGCCCCATGAAAACAGAGCTCTCTCCATGTTATTGGAAGTGCTAGGGTGATGGCTGGCACATGGTGTATGATCGATAAATATTTGCTGGAAAGACAAATTCCAGCTGTAAGACCTAGGATTATAAAACTGAAAATAGAATCTGGTGTAGGTTGGTGGTTAAGCTCTGTTGTCAAGATGCTGTGTTTCAAACCTCAGCTTCATTATTTCTGGGTGGTGTGGCCTTGGATCAGCTAATTAGCCACTTAGGGCTTCAATTTTATCTTTGGTCATTGGTAAAATGGGCCTAATAATGGTACCTGACTCAAAGTTATTACAAGAATAAATAAAATACTTTGTGTGGAGTCATCAGCACAGGATCTGAATTCATTGTCAGTTGTTGCTATGATTTTATGGGTGCATAAAGCATCCAAGTAAGGATAAAAAAAATTCAGTGTTGTCACAATAAAGACTTATAATGATAAGGGTTTACTGTGGTCACCTAGTGAATGCTAACTCCTGGATGTCCTGGTTTTAAGGTGTAGTTATGTTTGGCTGTGTTTGTACTTTTCGGGCAGGAGGAATATAGGCTGAATGAAGAGTCTTTGACAGGATGACCTCTTGTCAGTATCTTACTGTCTTGGAGCATGGTTAAACTGGCAATTAGGACAGCAGAGAGTCACATTTAAGAAGATGATAAATGATTTTGAAGTCCATGGCGTGTGAGGAACCCATATTGAATTTCTACCCAGGCAGCAGTGAAGGTGGTGGTGTTTCTGGGGCTACAGGCTTAAGGGAAGAGGACTAAGTCAGGTCCCCTTATGTGGGACTAGCAGGACAAAGTTGTGCTGCTGCTCATATAGAAACTTATTCCTCTGCTGTGTTAGAGCTATGGAAATTCCAATGGCTGAAGGAGGTTAGGGGTAAGGAATAAGAAAGGCTGAAAATGAACATTTACTTAGCATCCACTATTTGTCAGGCGCTGTTAATCATTTTAAAAAGTTACCTTAGGTAGTCTTCATAAGAACGATTGAACTACATCTTATTGTTATTTATTAATTAAAGACCTGAGCCTGAGGAAGTTTAGATAACTCACGCAGGATCAATAGCAAGTAAGGGACAGTACAGAAGTTTGAATTTAGGCCTCTCTGACTCTCAAGACTGTGCTATTTCAATACATAACAGTGGTCTGACCTCCATGGAGAGGCTCAGGGTACAGATGGAGTCTGCACTTAAATCTAAGAAATCCATATGGAGCATTAGCAGCAGAGGGGACATTGTACCAAGTGGCTCTCATTTGTTTATTTCCAGTTTAGCATCTGAACTGGACAGAGCCATGAAGCAAAAAATCACAGGCTTGTGGAAAAGCAGAGTTTGGAGAACAAGGGAAGCCTCCCTGTCTTGTCCTGGCCCATCCTTCCCTGGGGTGATGCTGATTTAGGTGGTCTTCCCGTATGCTCCTGTAGAGTGCTCTGTGGATGTACTCAGTCTGTACTGGACATATTTTCTAACTACCTTCTTGTGTGTCTGTTTTCTGTGGTAGTATGTGACCTCCTTGAGCCTAAGGGGCATCCATAGCTCCTGAACCATTTTACCTTTACTACCCAATATACGGCCTATCCCATAGTTGGTGCTCACAGCTGCTGAAGAGGTGAGTGGGGTGAGTAGAAGGACTTGGTCTTGAGAATATCAGTGGCTTTGTTTCCTCTTAGGATGACCTGTTTTGATATCCTTGGTTCCATGACCTTCTTCCTTCTTGATTTCTACCCTTCTTGCCTACAGACAGGAGTAAAATTGGCAGCAGTGGTTCCCAAGCAAGGTCACTGTTCTCTCTGATGGAAACTGTGGAAAGAAGCTGCTGGAGGTGTTGCATTCAGGGCTGTTCTCTGTGTGATTTGCCTACTCTGGCAAGGCCAAGAGGTCACACATTGATTAGGAACGGTTTGTCAGAGTTGGGGGATAGCACAGAAGCCACAGACTTGAGGGGATACAAGGTATATAAGAAGCCACATTTGGTATTCGAGGGCAGGAAACAGATAGACATGGAGGTCACTTAGCTGTCTTTGGTCAAATGTCATATTCTAATTGACTGCCAGCAAGTTTTACATGTGCACTGTAAACTTCTGCCTTGAAACTTAGATTAGAGAGACCAGTTAGTGGGGTAGTTAGGAGAATAGATTTGGAATCTTGTCTGTATTCAAACCTGGCTCCAATGCTTACTGGATTTTCTTGATCTTGATAAATTTACCTAAACATTGTGCTTTAGTTTTCTCATCTGTAAAATGGCAGTGTTCAGAGGATTAAATGTGTTATTATACTTGGCACACTTAGATGCACACGTGGCACTTTGGCAGCATTCTTGAGTGCTTTATTGTTAGTATCGTAGTGGGGTCTTCAGAGCTTCACAGCAGTATTGGAATGCAGACATCAAAACTTTGAGGAGTCTACCTGTCGACCTAGACCGTGTGTATTGATGCTCAGTGTACACCACAGGTCCCAGCACTAAAGCATTGGAGAAGAAAATGAAAAACAAACAACCAAGTGTAGTGGAATAATAACGACTAGAATTAGTTTTTAAAGTCCCCAGTCATAGGAGCATGATGATGGAAAAAGTCTTTTATTATCTTTATCTTTTGCTCTCAATTTTCTTTTCTTTAAAATGGAGTTTTTGAATTGGATCTAAGGTGGCGAGTGAGTGCTAGCCAGCTGCTTGTCCAGCCTCCTGTGACCACGGAAGGCCTGGTGAACAGAGAGCAGCTCACTTTCTTGGTGCTCATAATTTGAATCAACACTACAGGCCGCGGGGGCCCCAAATGGTTGATTGGGACTTCCCACTTGTCATAGCCTCAATGCCATGCTTTCAACGGTCCCTTCTTGATCTATACTTGCGATTTAATGGCCCAGAAATGCGCAAGTGTGTTAGAGGTTGATGTTTATAGGTTTACTATGGCTGTTATAGGGAATTTTCCAGAAGGCTAAAAATGCAGGACAGTTGGAAATCTTTCCTGAGAAGGAAAATTTTCCCTACTTGCTTATCACAATTCTCTGTTTGTTTATGTATTTATGTAGGTATGTGTTTATTTATTTATTTTTAGCAGCCCAGGGAATGGTCTTTATTTTTAATATTTGTAGAAAACTGACATTTAATTTCCAAATTTATATTACAGAATTATCAGCTGCATTTTTAGGCATTTCAACAATGCTGACAGATTTCACTTAGCTGACACAAACAAGACTATTATCCCATGTTTGTAAAAAGAAGACGTGTCCAAGACAGCCTATTTACATCCACCCCACTGCTCAGGACCCGCTGGTGACTGTGTCTTCTTCCATGGCTTCTTCACCATCGTCCGTGGGTCCTGATTTCCGTTCTCTGCCAGGGATCTGACCAGACTGCAGCAAGCCCTCTGGCCTCTCCACTTCAGCCAGAGTTGATGCTTTTGCTATCACATTCTTGATTGCTTTTATATCTCCTGGAGATGGCCCAGCTTTCTTTTTGTCAGTTGACAAACCAGGCTCTGGATTAAGTTTTGCTTCTCCTGGCAATGTGCTTTGCAAGCTGTGCACCCCGATTGCCCCTGACCATTTTCTCTGCTTGCGGATGCTTTTTAGTTTCACTTTCTGGAATCCAGTCCTCTAACTTGTAGAACTTTATAAATCACATCTAGTCTGTAATGCTCCTTATTTGTTACAGGATTTCTTAGAATACTTAGGGAAGTCAGTGACTTGAGAGATGCAAAGGGTCCCGATTACTCAGTTCAACAAGACTTGGTGAGGATGAGTTCTGTCGGACAGGGCAGTGCCTGATCCAGTCCCTCGCCTGTGCGGCATATTCTGTTGTAGTTCATTAATGTTTTCAGTCTTCTCAACAAGGGAACACCATTCAGTTCCCTGATCTCATTGTCAGAAAACTGGTCTAAGGTAGCACCTAGATTTGTAATGACAGGAATTTTATACCCTGGAGGTCCAGCTTCGGGTCCACACAGTGTTGGTGTACTATGCCGCCTGCTTGACCAGCTCCACCATCAGCTTGACCATCCGGCCACTGCCTGCTCCACCGTTCTGTGTTTAAAAGGGAAGTCTTGAGAGGTAGGAAGACCCAGTGAGGAGGAAGTCTGGATTTTCAAAATGCTCAATATGGTTGAATTGCTTTTTGAAAAGGATTGCATCTGGTCTCTGATAGGCAGGGTGTGGGCATTTGGCCCTTGTGTGACTGAGGATGTTTAAAGGGATGAATAGATTTAGAGGCATTTAAAATGGAGAACTTCCCAAGAATGGGTCTGGTTTCTGATCTGTGAGTTGAAAATGAATCTACACAGGGAGTAATTGGATGCCAACAGTCTGTTTCTGGCTTCTATTTGTGCTGTCCATAGATGTTTTAATCAGGTAATTTTGATCAGAAACCTATCACCTTGGTTATTCTGGCTTTGTGATAAGGATCTCTTTAAAGTTTAGAACTAAGTCTATTTGTATAAATATAATTCAAAATAGTGGTGATGCAGATGTCTTTTGGAAAAGGGTGCACATTTCAGAATGTACCTTGCTGAGTTCTGTCCTGACCCCTGTGTCAGTGGGATTCTGTTTTCCCTCTGTTTCTAGAGAACTCTGGAATGCTTTTTTCTACTCCCATATTTGTGACCTAACAGTTTCTGTCTATCTGAGACTGGCAGATGGCAACACCTGAGAAAGCAGACATTGTAGAATTGGAGAAAGTCATTGCCATAGTCCATTTGGGCGGCTATAATAAAATATCTCAGATTGGGTATTATAAACAACATAACCTTATTGCTAACAGTTTTGGAAGCTGGGACATCCAAGATCAAGGTGTTAGCGAATTAGGTGTCTAATGAGGACCTGCTCTCTGCTGTGTAGATGGTGCCTTCTGGCTGTGGTGGAAGAGGCAAACCAGCTCCCTCAGTTTCTTTTATGAGGGCACTGACCCCTTCTTGAGGACTCCTCATGAGCTACCCACCTCCCAAGAGCCTGACCTCTTACTATCAGCCCCCTGGGCATCAGATTTCAACATACAAATTTTGGAGAGACACAAACTTTTAGACCATAGACACAGTTAAAAAAGTTGTGAAGGAAGAATGTGATCATCCAGACTACCTCCTTACTGGATATTATTTCAATCACTTAGACATTAGGGGAACTTGTGCTTTTGTGGTTCCATATTAATCAGGAATCAAGTGCTCAAATACATAGCTCTTGCCTTCTCCTTGTGAGGGCAATAGTGGAGAAGAGTGAAGATGTTCTTTTTTGGTTTGACGTTTCAGTGTAACTTCATTGACTGCAAAGAAGTCCTCGTGCTTTTGTTACATACAATAATTAAGACTCTGGCAATTCTGTAAAAAACCAACTTTCCCAATAGTAACCTGAAATGCAAATAAGCCTTTCGTTGGAAGTCCTGGTACTGCTGGAGAGGTTTTGGGCTTTCCTGAAATTTAGATTTGTGTAGGCCTCTTGTGTCTGCATTTCTTTTCTTTCTTTCTTTCTTTCTTTTTTTTTTTTTTTTTTTTTTGAGACAGAGTCTCAAGCTGTCCCCCTGGGTAGAGTGCTGTGGCATTACAGCTCACAGCAACCTCCAACTCCTGGGCTCAAGCGATTCTCCTGCCTCTGCCTCCCATGTAGCTGGGACTACAGGTGCCCACCGCAATGCCCAGCTATTTTTTGGTTGCAGCAGTCATTGTTGTTTGGTGGGCCTGGGTTGGATGTGAACCCGCCAGTTCAGGTGTATGTGGCTGGCGCCTTAGCCACTTGAGCCACAGGTGCTGAGCTGTGCATTTCTTAAAATAGGAAAATATTTTCTATTTTTATTCTTTTGAGATAGTAGAGGAAAGTAGAGCCAAAAATGATATCAGAATAAAGTGACCCAGCTCTTGGGTGGTGGGGATGACAGAATAAGTGAAGTGTGCTTTGGGGTCTTCGGCTTCCTCTAGTTCTGTGACCAAACTGAATGTTAGCATCCTTCTATATCCCTGTCACTAACTTCATCAAAACTTTGCTTAAGAAGGAATCTGATCTGCATATTAACTCTAAAATGCAGGAGAATTGGGAGTCTCCAGGTGCCTCCTAGCATGGCTAACAGCCTCCCAGTTACTTTGAAAGCACTTTGTGAATGATTATTCCTTGATGATCATACTATCATGGGCATCGTCTGAGACCTGCTTGTGTGCTAGTGGCTGTGCTGGGCACTTTCGGTGCCTTCCCTCATTTTGTCCCCACCCTTAAGCATTTGCTATAACTCTTGTCCCTATCTGACTGATAGGGCACATGAAGGCCGTCCTGGCTTAACTTGCCTGGGCTCATGCTGAGAATATGCTCTGGAGCTGGGATTTTCACTTTGTAGGCCATACTTTTAACCAACGTATGATCCACAGTATTCCAGCATTTTACCCAAATAATATCCATTTTTCCAAATAGGATACTATTTGATCAACATTGTTTGATGACATAGTCAGTGAAATGTTATAATTGACAAGGAGAAAATGGAGGTGTCTAGATATTTCTTTTGTTTGGACTATAAATAAATTATAACCCACCTGCTTGGTCCTGTACTTCCTCTTCCAAATGGTTAATGTTTGTATCTTGAAACCAAGGGATTTTCCTTGAAAATGTGATAAGGAATCTGAGACAGAAACCACCATGGGGAAGAAACTGGAACTATGATAGGTTGACAGTGGGTTTGCAAATAAAAATATGTCAAGGTTATCCCTAACATCTAATCACTAGTGTTATACTCCAGAGGGGAAGTTTGATACCAAGCATGAAGAATTTAACTGTCTTCATCATTTCATATACTGGGCATATAATTCGTATGGGTATTACAGCCTGAATCTTCTTAGGTACCTCTGGTTTCTGACACAGCAGCCGCCTTTGAATCTCTGAGTGTTTTTTCCCTGCCGCTTAATCTCCGGAGCAGTGAATTTATAGACGGGAGGAGTTTCTACTTTATCTGTTCCAACCACACTTCTACTTTCTGCCTTTGTATGAGGAAGCAGCTTCGGCTCTCTGTTGCTTGGTGCGGGTGTGCCAACACGTGTGTACTTTGTGTGTGTGTATCTGGGTATTCCTGAAGATGCCGGGAACAATGGTGGATGAGTACGGGAGGGCGAGGACCTTTATTGTGTAGCAAAGTGAAGGCACCAACGAGGCTACATTTGTTGTGAGTTAAAAGGTTTATACAAAGATTTTCTTAGTAATGTCTCGGATTTTAATAGGGTAATTAATCTTTCTAAGTGTTAGTGCCAGATTATGGGATCAGCTATTATCCCTGGCTGCAGAGTAGTCCTTTGTGTGTTGCTATGAACAGGGCTAAGTGAAGAGAATACTCAGGTTGCCAAACAAAGATATGGCTTCAGCTGGCTTGTTTAGGTTTTTAAATGCATTTTCTGGTGCAGTTAAAAGAACTCCTGTTTCTGTGGGACTATCATTACCCTTTAATAGCCATTGAGTTGAGCGGAAAGGTAGAGAGATAAATATACTTTCTTTGTGCTTTTTATTCCTTAAGAAACAATTATTATTATTTTCAAAATAATGACAGGCATATTCATTTGGGCTTTTATTTTAAGTTGGAACACACAATTTAAGAGAAAGACCTTCAGGAAAAAGGGCAGAAGGTTTTCATCTGATTCCAAAAGTTCCGGCCTGTTTCTCTTTCCTTAACCTAAGTTCAGTGAAAATTGCCAAAAATTCGAGCAAGCCAACACAAATTGAAGGAAAAACAACGAAGAAGTTAATGGGACTTGGCCATAGCCTTTAAGCAAGATTGATTATTTAATATAGCCTATCAAAATATTGATTAAAAATATATAGCTTGTTTCTTTCAAGTTTATACATATACACACACGTGGGTCATTAAGAAAGTTTTAAAATACACAAAAATCAAGAAACGTAAAATCCACATGGACAGAAACAAATGAAGCCCTCCCAGCAACACTGTTAGGCCGCGCAAGTTCAGACTTGCACAGGTGAATCAGAAAGGACGCTGTTGACTGTGTTTTTTGAGAGTGAAACAATGGATCATAATACAGTCTATCTAAAAACTTTTGTGATGACTGATGTGTATTTAAAATAAAAAGTTCATAACATACTGCTCCATATAACAATCCTGTAGTTACTTGTAGAATGCTCTCTGCCACCCAGCTGTGGCCTCTTCTCTGGCTTCGCTTTAAACTGCCCCTTGGCTATGACTAGGTGTCTAACTCAGGCAGTTTGGTAGAACCCTGTGTCTGTTACTTTAACAATTGCTTGTAGCTGCTGCTTAGTTTCCTAAACCGCTCCGATTTTGTGTTTACACGAATGATTGTAATTTTCAACCTCTAGTATCACTGATCTGGTTGAAGAGATTTCTTATTTGTAATTGTGACTCCTTCGCTGTCCACAGAGCCACACCCTTCGTGTTGGCTCCACTGTTACAACTGGCTGCTTACCATAGGAAAGGTCACCAGGCGTGTTATTTCTTGAATAATGTCTGCATATTTGGCACTATGTTCTGCTTATATTTGAGGTCTACCAGAGGATGTTGGTGGGTGGTGGGGAGACATTGTGTAATTTCTTTGCCTTTTATTTAGAAGTCATATGAGAATGATAACTTAAGATGTATCCAAGTATTCTTCTGCATAGAATAGAAAGGGATATGTTGTATGGAAAATTTTAAGGAGTGGGGAAGAATTTGGGCTGGGTGATCTGGTGATCTTACGGTCACATCAGTGCCTCAGTTATGTCCTAAAGCAGGCGTCATGCACATTTCCCTACCAAGATTCCAACATTCCAGTACTGGAGCTGATAAAAGGAGGAATGCTCGTGAGAGCAGGAGGATGGTCGGCTGAAGTGTCAATCAGCCTGCAAGCCACGGGAATGGCTCATGCAGCAGCTTTGGGTGGGGTCCGCAGTGCTCACAGGAAGTATTTCTAGACTATTGTTATTCTTAGGGAAATACTACCCAGTATGTTATTATTCATTTGAAGCTCAAATGAGAATTGTGTTTCCCAATAGAAGGTCTTCTCATTGTCATTCCACACAGAATACTGATCATGGTGGAGAAATGAACCAGGATTGTACATGCAAAACGGTGAGCAAGTGAGTTGAAGCAAGCAGTCATTCCTGCTGATGAGTAAAGGTAACAGTTAACTTTGTATATTTGGGCAGCATATTGGTGAGAAACAAAATCCTGGAGAAATCAATGAATAATGACCCAGTTTTTTTTTTTTTTTTTTTTTTGGAGACAGAGTCTCAAGCTGTCACCCTGGGTAAAGTACTGTGTCAACACAGCTCACATCGACCTCAAACTCTTGGGCTTGAGCGATTCTCTTGCCTCAGCTTCCCAAGTAGCTGGGACTACAGGCATCTGCCACAACCCCAGATATTTTGTTGTTGTAGCTGTCATTGGGCTGGATTTGAACCCACCAGCTCCAGTGTATGTGGCTGGTGCCCTAGCTGCTGAGCTACAGGTGCCAAGCCAATGACTCACCATTTAAAATGAGTTTAGCCTTTGAAGGTGAAAAGGAGAAGCTTTTATTTTAGTCCAAGAATATGGGGAAAGGGGAGGGAGGGGGAGGATGGGTAGAGAGAGGGTGATTGGTAGGATCACACCTATGGTTCATCCTATAAGGGTACATGTGAATCTCTCTAAATGTAGAAGATAAATGTCTTAACACAGTAACTAAGAAAATGACATGAAGACTATGTTAACCAGTTGGATGAAAGTATTTCAAATTATATATAGAAACAACACACTGTACCCCATGATAGTATTAATGTACACAGCTATGATTCAATAAAAAAATTTTTTAATTTTATTTATTTATTTTTTAATTTGGGGGGGGATTGCATTTGTTAGGTAAAGTCTCTCTTATAATTGTGTCCCGCCCCCAAAAGGTGTGTCACACACTGTGACCCTCCTACCCCCCTCCTTCCTACCCTTTCTTGAAAAGCAGAAGCTTTTGGGATAGCTCTTAGGGACATGCACACTGAAGCTATTCCAGAAAGGAAAGGACGTGTGGAAGAGGGCATGCTTGGGAAGAATTCCAGAAGAGGAAGAGGAGAGACCATTTTCTGGAGGAGCAGGAATTACATAAGGAAAGTAGGAAACTATATAATTGTTATTACTGGCTTCATACTAGGGTGGCATGGGGGTTTCATTTCAGTGTGTGAATTTTAAAGTATTTTCTCATTGCCTTACTAGAACTCTAAGTATTATTGATTTCCTGGTTGGGTGGCCTCTTTTTGATCATTCCAGGCAAAATTCTGGGTCCTACACTGGCCCAAAGGGAGAAGTAGAAACTCAACAGAAGCTGTCTTTTTTTTTTTGAGACGGAGCCTCAGGCTCTCCCCCTGGGTAGAGTGCCATGGCATCACAGCTCATAGCAACCTCCAACTCCTGGACTCAAGTTAGTCTCCTGCCTCCGCCTCCCAAGTAGCTGGGACCACAGGTGCCCACCACAACGCCCGGCCATTTTTTGGTTGCAGCCATCATTGTTGTTTGGTGGGCCCGGGCTGGGGATTCGAACCTGCCACCTTACATGTATGTGGCTGGCGCCTTAGCCAATTGAGCCATAGGCGCCGAGCCAGCATAATTTTCTAAACGATGCAAGTGTATTAAGAAACGATGATTTATCACTATTTCCTTCTGTCTCAATGTTTTCTCTTCAGCAAGTTTGGATTTGCTTCGGCTTTAAAAAAAAAAACTAGCTAGTTACAACACAAGTCCAAAATTCTTAGTTTTTTAACAAATTAGTTCTAGAAAATCCAGTGAGCAGTGTATCTATGACACATTACGTTACACATCACATTGCATATAAAGTGAAGCATCTATCTCTCCCACCCTGGAGATGGAACAGCTTGTTTCAGAGCAGAACTGCTTGGGCACAAGTGGCCCCCACATGCATAAGACTAGTTAGTAGTGACTTGTGTCACCTTGGGTCCAGAAGACCTCTATGTGTTAATTCAATTTGTAGGTCATCAGAGAGCACAGAAATCACGTGCAGAGATTGCCACAATGGGCTCAGTGGAGAGAACCAGCCACACCTCACAACGATTGCTGCCACCTGCTGGTGACTCTCACTCAGGGCCATACGGAGAACCCTGCCCTAGATCTGTGTCTGCTCTGGAGGAAGCCCCATACATACAAAGCCAAGTCCAGCTCCCACTCCTCCCTTCCAAGGAATTCAACCCTCTATTTCCTGGTCTGTAAACATGAACAGGCCTAACATGCTCAGGTTAGCTTGAAAGACTGAGGTGTAAGACCAAGACACAAAGAGAAATTAAAAAAAAAAAAGAAAAGCAGAGCCTTGGCCACTATACAGGCTGGTTTGGAGAACGGAGAATTTGTTCCTTGCTGGAAATAAAAGCAAGGGGAGTTCTGGGCCACAGTAGCTCTGAAAGACACAATGCACATCCACAGCCTGCAGAGCTCCCAACTCCTCTGTGTCCTTTTCTCTCTCCTTATTTCCTCCTAGCCCCAGTCTGTCTAACGTCTTTCTGCTTTATCTAGATGGCACAACTTCTGCTTCCCATGGCCTCTTTCAGGGTCTTTCTACTTCCCAGTCCCTGTCCCCTCTCCACTTCCTACCTGAGTTCCACCGAGGCAAGAGGCAGTGGGGCCCGGTAACCGCAGCCAGGGCAGGGAGCTCTTAGCACCAACATCTGCCCCAGACAGTTGGTCCTCTCAGCTGGAGAGAGTCAGAACCCCACAAAGGACAGCACATCCCAAGCCCCTCAGAATGAGGTTTTGGGAAGGACAGGTGTACGTCCATAGAGGGCTCGGTGCTCGCCTGATGAGCACTTTGCAGACCAGTCACTCGCTCAGGCAGGGCTAAGCACCAGGCTACCAACTAGTAACAAACCTCCAAGAGCTCAGGTTATGCAACAAGGGTGACAACTGCCAGAGGAAAGGATTGCTCAGGTCTGTGGGCACCAGAGAAGCAGAAACTCTCCAAGACTTTCTGTAGGAGGTGAACTTTGAACTGAGTTTCCACAATTAGATGGAGTGAAGTGAGACAGGACCCAGAGCAGAAGCAGCACCAGATGTGGGCACAAGGATGGTGCCCAGGTTTCAGCCAAGTTGCTCAGGGAGTCCTCCCCTTGTCTTTACTGAGCTCCACGTCTAGCCGCCATTTCAGCAGCAGTTGCAAATGCTGTGAGGAAAACAAAAACACAAGTAACTGAAAAAAGGGACTATCAGCCAGCACCCAGGAAACTGCAGGAAATGTGGTCCCTAGAGCCAGCATTGGGAGGGACACAGTGTAACATTTTAAAAACAGGTGGTGGTGTCCCAAGCATGGACTTACCACTCTGTCCCTGTCAACTGCACACTTATCTCTAAGTTACGGGTCTTTGAGAAACCTGAGCAAGCCAGGGCCATCTAGACACTCCCAGTGCTTATCAACATTTTAGCAGAACAGTTAAAAATTATTGCCCTGGCTAAGTTACAATCCAAGATGTCTCAGAATTTATTTTCCAGGGGAAAAATATGGCATTTTGTTGTCCATCTAGAAATAATTATATGCTGAACTTTATGTCTTAAAATCTTTTTTTGTCATTAATGATTTTTTTTTTACTTGTTTAGGTATTTCTTCTGTTATAACTTGGGTTATTGTCTTTCTAGGGATATCAGTATACCACATAGCAAATTCAGTTTGTTCTGGGGGTTCAGAAGGATTGTAGCAAACAGCTGGCCCACTGTGGAGCACATACCTGATATTGGGTATTATTATATATGCAAGTACCTTCAGGCTTTCTTGTATATTCATAATAAGAGTAAACCAATAACACAATTTTGACAGTTTATTTAGTTTGGGTTACCTTTTGGATACATTTTTCACACCTTCATCTTGTCTTCTTTTTTTTTTTGTAGAGACAGAGTTTCACTTTATTGCCCTGGTCTACCTAAGCTACCTACCTACCTGTGCCATGGCATCACACAGCTCACAACAACCTCCAACTCCTGGGCTCAGGCAATTCTCTTGCCTCAGCCTCCCAAGTAGCTAGGTCTACAGGTGCTTGCCACAGTACCCGGCCATTTTTTTGTTGCAATTTGGCCAGGCTGGGTTTGAACCCACCACCCTCGGTATATGGGGCTGGCACCCTACTCATTGAGCCACAGGCGCTGCCCCCCTTCATCATGTCTCACACTTAAGATTAAAGAAGGAAGGTGAAAAAGTCCAAAGCAAAGAATTAATAATCAGTCCCATGCCACTGCTGTTCATCCTCAAGCTTCTGCCATGCGTAGACCAGTCAGCTCCCGGTATGTAATTGGGGCAGGGCTGTAATCTGGTTTTTCAGGATTAAGATGGTGGGGATGCTTTGGGTGTCGGTGGACTGTCCACTCCCCATCACATCACACGTGAGTGATGTCCTAAAATATTGTTAAGACTATTTATTTACTCTTTAGCAGACTTGCAGAAGAATAATCAAATATCCTACAGATGAAAATGTATTCAGTTAATTATATAGGTATAGTTTTATCAATGACTTCTCATTACATCTTACCAATAACTTCAGGAAACAACTATTTTTTCAGGATGCAAAACAGAGTACAGCTTTTTCTATGTGTTAGGTACAACTATTCAGGTTTGCTCATTCTGTTTTGCTTGGGATGTTCCTTATCATTTTTATAGTAATCCCTCAGGTTACAAAATGCTTTCATAAGGTGTTAGGGACAGGTGTTGTTCCCTTCATTATAAATGAGGAAAGCAACATTTAGATAGTTAAGTGATGTACCCAATGTTACATAGCTGGTAAATTTGAACTGATCTGTTCTTTCAACATTTCCCAAAATGTCCACAGGATGCAAAAGGTTCTGAGGTGGAAGTAGTCTTGGAAATGTTGGGTTGAACAAAATTAAATAGTTCTCATCTAATTGAAGACATCTCAGAGAAATGGATTAATGCTAACATGCTTCCTAAATCTCTAAGAAGAAAGACAGAGCCTGCAACATTCCCCAAACATACCTGAGTATAAATCCCTTTTACATCCAGAAATATCTCAGGATAAATCATGGAACATAATCTGGTAATTGCTACCCTACCTGAGGCTCCTTATCATATAGTAATTTAGGAAAATAAGTTTGAGCTCCCTCCTTCAGGAAACCAATTTGAGAGAGACACTATATAAACAAGCAAGGGGAGAAAGTGAACATGTCTGACAAATTCCACAGCAGCTGAGGGTCAGATGGCAGCTCCAGCAGTGTCACACAGACTGCAGGGACAAAGAGACACTGCCTGTCACAAGGACAGCCATATGGCTCCAGAGCAAACCACATACCCATTATCTTTATTTTTCTCAGTTCTGATTTACACGAGAAAGTAAACCAACCAAAGGAAGTGTCCTAATTTACCTTATGAGACCCAAAAACAAAACACATCCAGTTTAGCAATCAGCCCAACAATGTGCAAAAATAATGTAACTGTGCCCAAATTTGAGCTCCTCTAGATGAAGCAGATGAAGCAGTTACATTAGCAGACTACACTGTCTGAGTGAGGTGCACGACGGAATTGGAGGAAACAGCATATTTCTATAAAATGTAAGTTGGTTATGTGGCAATATGAATATTAATAGTGCACATCGCTTAATAGCAAAAAAAGATGAATAAAGTGTATGTCTCAGAGAATTCTTGCCATTAGGGCCTGGAAAAGGTTTTACTGGAGAATACTTGCTACCTTACAGTGCCATGGGAGATGACTCATCTGAAATTCAGACACAGCCCTAATGAGGCTCAAGGGAATGCCTGGCAGCCTGGGTCCCATTCAGTGTGGTCAATAGAGGGTAAGAACATAGTTCTCAGCTGACAGAGTTTTCTGTGATGCTCTGTTGTCTCCACGGGTCCAGAAACAGTATTAACTGGTTGAAGGATATTTGAGCTGCCACCTACTACTCTGGTCAACAGGAGAGAGAAAAACATTTCAAAGTGAGTTTGCTTTTTTGTTTTTTAACTAAAATCCTTGCACTCTGATGTCCTTTTTGGAAAAAACCAAGTATGATTTTGTTGAAAATCACTGTTCTAGTCAGACTGTGATCAGGTGCGTGATTGAATGAACTCTACAAGGGATGTTTCTAAACTACCAAGCGATCTTCCTGTGCTCTGACTCATGCCCTGTCCTTTTAGCCGCCAAGCAGTGGTTCTCAGGCTTGGCTGCCAATTAAATTCATTGGGGGCATTTTTAAAATAATACCCCTGCCTAGACCCCATCCTGGACCCATATTAGACAAAATCTCTAGGATGGAACGTCTGTGTTTCTTAAAAGATCTTAAGGTGACTCTAAATAAAAGTGCTTGCAAAAGCTGTCTTTACATTCCTGACTACCTGCTGAGCAGATCAGCTAGTCTATGATTAGTGAGCCCCAAATCTTCAAGAACTGAGCATGAACAAAATACCCTGCCAAAGATTGGAACCAACACACAGGACACTAGAAGATGGGCCCATGTGGAAGCCAGGGAATGAGAGAGCTGTGGTCAGGGCTGGTCAGTAGAGAGGATCTGAGGAAATGACCCTAGGGGGCAGCACCTCGGCGTTGGTGCTCCACAGAGCTTTCTAGACACTGGGCCCAGCACACCTGGAGACCAGTGCTGGGCATTTTTGCTTGGTGTGGTCTCTGTGGCTACCACCACTGACATTATCCCCTCTACAATTATCCCAAAACTAAATAAATAGAAATAAAGTAGTTTCTTCTCACAAAAACTTTTGGTTAGTATAAAAAATATATGAAAGGAATTCCTACCATCACAATTCACTGTCTGCATTGTGACCATTGGACTTTGTGCTGTGTAAACATAGATATAGGTTTTTATACATGTTTTAGAGTTTGCTTAATTTCCCCCCCTGCTTGGGACCAATTTCTAGAATTTTTTTAATGAAAAAATGTTAAAATATTTAAAATAAATATTTTAAATTTCTATAGTCATTGCTAAAAGGTCTGTGTTAACTCATACTATAAGCAATGCTCTTTCTCCATGTACTGCCTAGATATACATAGCAAATGAGACATTGTTTTGTTTTATGTCTGTAGCTCAATTAATATGGTGGCTGCTGCTTTTAGACCACCCAGGCTATCAGGTCAGCTCTGCCCTTTCTGCCCTGCTTTCCCTGGGGAAGCCTGAATTGAAGGTCACAAACTATGGGTTATGGAAGAGGACAGTAGGGTGTGGTTGGCCACCACACCTTGGGCACAAGACCATGGTCGGTGGCCCTGTAACTCCTTCTTGCTGTTCTCCTCAGGGTGAGGTGGGCCTGACACCAACCACCACAGAGCCAGGGCCTCGTTGGAAGGTTTGAAGGAGCCATTTTAGCTGAGATTTTCTCTCCCTCATAACATTCAATTCCAAAGATTTAAGGTACAATAAGACACCAAGAAATGCCAACCATTTTTCTTTAAGATGAGGGAGAAACATAAAATTGTATTTTTTACATATTTTACTAACCTATGCTAAGTCCCTAAGGTTCAAAAGAGGGGTGGGAGATAGGATGGGGAACTGGGAGGATTGCAGTGAAGTTGAGAATAGATACAAAATGAGTAACACAAGGAAGAGATACAGAAAAAGGCACCAGGAAGATTAGAAATCATGTCTCTGGAAATAAATTTAGGATGACAATGAAAGCAAATTCCCTCTCCTACATCCTATGGCAGGCATCCTCAAACTACGGTCCGCGGGCCACATGCGGCCCGCCGGGTGTTTTTGCTGCCACTGCCTGTCCTGCTTAGCAGCTGACTTGTCCCGGGGCCCACAGTCTGGCCCTCCAACAGTCTGAGGGACAGTGAATTGGCCCCCTATTTAAAAAGTTTGAGGACCCCTGTCCTATGGGGTATCTGCTTGTCTCCTTTTTTATTTCTATCATGCTTTATGTACTTTCTTTTTTTGAGAAAAAGTCTCACTCTGTCCCCTAGGTAGAGTGCCATCGTGGCATCATGGGTCGCAACAACCTCAAACTCTTGGGCTCAAGTAATCCTCCTGCCTCAGTCTCCCAAGCAGCTAGGACTACAGGCACCTGCCACCACACCTGGCTAGTTTTTCTATTTCAGTAGAGATGAGGGTCTCACTCTTGCTCAGGCTGGTCTGGAACTCCTGAGGTAAAGTGATCCACCTACCTCAGCCTCCCAGAGTGCTAGGATGACAGATGTGAGCCACTGCGCCAGCCCTTCATGTGATTTATTAAAAAATAAACAAGACAAAGGGGGCTAGAACACACAGAACAGAGAGTGGCCAGCTGGTTGTCATCTTGACTCAGTGACCTGGCTGGGCCAGCATTCCAGGTGAGCTTTTCTTCTGTAAGAACTGAAAAACCCACTGTGGCAGTTGGTCCACCTGGGAGTACCACCCTTACATTCCAAAGATTTAATAGCTTCAGTTCCAAAAATTCTGATTACAGATAATATATATTCAGGACCACCTTGTTCATGGCACTTTCCCTGTGTTATTGGTACTTTTAATTATTATAACAAATCTATAAATCTGGTAAAAAAAATTATGATCTCCACTGAACAATGAAGGAAGCAGAAAGCTGAAGGACTTATCAAAGACCACACCGAGAAGGTAACTGGACAATCAAGCAGGCCTGAGGCAGGGCCATGCTGCTATCCACTGCCCTATAATGGTACTTGTTTATAAGTATTTAAACATTTATTTTTTGGGTGGGGAAGCTGCAAGAATCAGTAAATCAACTTGATACACAGTAGGCAAAAATAAGAGATTATTGTTCTGGCAAGAGAACCCAAGGACAGGGATAGAACTGGGGCTGAAGAATAATTGGGGATGAGGGGCTCTGCACCTCCAGGACTCTGCTTCTCTCCCACCCTCACTCTGGGGGCAATCCCAGTGTCCTCCCCATCCACCGTGCTGAAAATATGGCCACAAACTACCCCCAACTTTGCATTTTATAGGTCCCACCATTTAAAGATTCAGGTCTTACTCAAGATCCCATTTCCACAATTCCAAAAAAGAGGCTCTGGTTGATCCATCTGGGAGCACCATCCAGGGGGTAAGGTTATATGAGGGGCAGCACCTGTAGCCCATAATTATGTTGTCCAGAAGGGAAGATGCTTGAGCAGCAAACTCGGGGTCTATCACTGTGAGCAACTATGTGCTTCATAACCAACGTGCCCTGCAGTTTTTCACACCCACAGCAAACCCTGCCACTCATGTAACAAGGCTGTTCTCTGCATGTCACTGTGGTTTAGATCCTCTCAAATGCCATAACTTCCATGAGCTACCCCAGTGTAAGTCTTCATGAGATGAAGACATCATGACCTCTGCCCCAGGAAACCCCCGTCCATATCCCAGGCCCTTGAGGTATGTGAGGCAAGTGCTCACTGAAGTTCCTGCAGGCAGTTAGAGGAGATATCATGTCACCTCTGACACATCAAACTTTTCCAGAAACCCTCCATAGGTGCCCTTCTTCCCACTGCCCCATCCCTCTTCTCTTCTCTCATGTTCAGACCTGGTAGTCGTCATCATTGTTGTTTCATTTTTTTCTTTGGTTTGGTTTTATCCTCTGCCCCAATTTCTGTGGATCACGTTGGCATTTGGGGGCATTTTTCATTTTTGTCTACTGATACACTGCGTAGAATAGTAAAGACAAGGACAGGGAAATTGCAGATGCATTTAGCCTTACCAATCTTTGTCCTAGGGTGTTCATTGCAGTTTTCCTCAAAGAAGGCACCCGGAGTCTCCTTCAGTTCTTGCCTTGGTGTCCCCTCCATCTCCTTCATCTCAGGCTGAACCAAGCACACAGGGACTGAAGTCAACAGGGGTTTGTTTTCCTATAACACGAGGTCTGGGCTTGCAAGTTGCTGATGTCCCAAGCTCAGTTCATCCCGCATCACTGATCCCAGGAGATAGGGACGGAGGGTTGAGGGGGAGGGAAGAGGGCAGGAGTGAAAGATGTTACAAGGACTTGCTCTCCAGGTGGGTGACTGAGAGCTGGGTCCCACTGGAGCCCCTTGAGGATATCTGTTTGTTGTCCTTCAGAACTATCGAACCATTGATGAGAGAGGCAGATGCATGGACCCCTCAGTCCCCAATATCCTGCTGGGCTAGGACTGCCTCTTGGGTCATGATTGGCGCTTTGAGCTGCATGTGTGAGCACTAGGTGGGTTTCTGCAGGCCCCAGGAGGACAGGACAAACAAGCTACTTGGTGCGGGTTAGGGGATGTCATCATGTTATGCTCACAGGCAGCCTCAAGGATGTGCTGTGGAACCCGAGATGCACCTCATGCAGTTCGGAACCTTCCACATCTTAATTCTGGGGAATTCTCTGTTATCGTTTCTCCAGAAACGTCACTCCCTCCATCCATTCCTTCTCTTCTTCCACGATTCCTTCTGTATTAGTGTGGATACTGTCCTCCTTAATGCTCAGTTTTTCTCTATAGATTCTGTCTTTTTATCCTTCCTGATTCTTTCAGAATGAGTTCTGCACCCCAGGCTTCCCACCTGCTAACTCATTTCTTTGTCTATATCCAATCTGCTGTTCACTTCATTTATGATATTTGTCTCAATTAGCATGTTTTCCTGCTCATCCAGCATCCCCAATTGGCTCTTTATGACTGCTTACCACTGTCCATGTTCCCACTATCTTCCCTGCCCTTTTGGGAACATTCAATGTGCTTATTTATTTTAATCTCCCTGGCCTGTCAGGTATGCACCACCTGGACAATTGCTCCACATGGGAGCTCCTTTTACTCTCCTTGGCAGTCTCTATGTCTCTCCCTCCGCACTCCTATTCTTCTGGGGGCATCCATTCCTCAGTTGATTAAGTATCTCTGGGGAGAGGGCCCCCATTGCTGTACGGGTTCCTGTGGGGTGTCCACTCTAATTTGTTACTTCTCCCACGCAGTGACCCTGATGCCAGAGATATCAACACATTCTTCTCTGATTTGAAGGTGACATGCCAAAAACCATGATAGCTTGTGTCAAGTTGAGCCCCAACTGCCTTGTTCCATCTGTCTAACAGCTGAACAGTGGTGAACGTTTTCCTTGGCTGCATTCTGGGGTAATGATCTTATCCAAGGTGCAGCTGTGTATTGTTCTTTGGGTCCAAAATTCAAGACATTTGCCCCCAAATGCAAGCTGAATTAAACCAGACTGTTTTGCACCTGCTTCAAAGTCTGTCTCAGCACAGTGAGCCATCCAAGAGAAACAGATGTCACCAAAAATAGCTTTAAAAAAAAACTTCCTGTTTTACTAGAAGGGATAGAGTAGAGGAGTTCACTCTGTGCTTCATAGAGCTGGACTCCCCAAAAACCTTCTCCCAGGGGCCCAGGGATGAACAGCATAACACAGAATCCTCCTTAGGAGAAGGGTATGTGAGAGGAATATGAAGCTTGTACTTGAGGAACTTAACCAAGGAATTCCCCAAAAAGCTCTCTGGAGTGTCCCTCCCAGTATATAGAATTACCAGGCTTCCATCCTAAAAAATCTATCTCACTACCATAAGGACTGAAGTTTCTGTTTCTTTTTTTTTTTTTTGAGACAGAGCCTCAAGCTATTCCCCTGGGTAGAGTGCCGTGGCTTCACAGCTCACAGCAACCTCCAACTCCTGGGCTCAAGCGAGTCTCCTGCCCCAGCCTCCCAAGTAGCTGGGACCACAGGTGCCCACCACAACGCCCGGCTATTTTTTTTTGGTTGCAGCCATCATTGTTGTTTGGCAGGTCCAGGCTGGATTCTAACCCGCCACCTTAGGTGTATGTGGCTGGTGCCTTAGCCACTTGAGCCACAGGCGCCGAGCCTGAATTTTATTTTTAAAGTAAGGTTTTTTTGTTTTCTTTTGTCTTTTTTTTTTTTTTTTTGAGACAAAACCTCAAGCTGTCACTCTGGGTAGAGTGCTGTAGCATCATAGCTCACAGCAACCTCCAACTCCTGGGCTTAAGTGATCCTCTTGCCTCAGACTCCCAAGTAGGTGGGACTACAGGCACCCGCCACAAGGCCTGGCAATTTTTTGGTTGTAGTTGTCGTCGTTGTTTGGCAGGCCCAGACTGGATTCGAACCCGCCAGCTCTGGTGTATGTGACTGGCACCTTAGCCGCTTGAGCTACAAGTGCCGAGCCTGTTTTCTTTTGTCTTGAGATAGAGTTTCACTGTGTTGCCTTCAGTAGAGTGCAGGGCATCACAGCTCACAGCAACCTCAAACTCTTGGGCTTCAACAGTTCTCTTGCCTCAGCCTCCCAAGTAGCTGGGACTACAGGTGCTCACCATAACACCCAGCTATTTTTTGTTGTAGTTGTCATTTTGGTTTAGCTGGCCCAGGCTGGATTTGAACCCACCAACTTTGGTGTATGTGGCTGGCACCATAACCACTGTGCTACGGGTGCTAAGCCTAAAGTAAGGTTTAAAAGTTATAGTCCTGAATCAGTCTGTGTTCTTGAACAGTTTTTATTTATCCTGTAAATTGTTTTCTTTGCCTTGTTTTGTATAGTAGAATATCTTTATATTTAGGGCTAGAAATGGAGCTGATATAAAGTCTGCAAAATTACATTTCCATTGTAAGTTATATATAACCCATTTAATTATAGTAAGTTGTTATTTATCTTTGTACTCTTCCTACATCATAAAAGTACCAGGTAACGGCTCGATGCCCTAGCACAGTGGTTATGGTGCCGGCCACATGCACCAAGGCTGGTGGGTTTGAGCCTGGCCCAGGCCTGCTAAACAACAATGACAACTGCAACAAAAAAAATCTGGTTGTTGTGGTGGGCACCTGTGGTCCTGGCTACTTGGAAGGCTGAGGCAAGAGACTCGCTTGAGCCCAAGAGTTTGAGGTTGCTATGAGCTATGATGTCATGGCACTCTACTGAGGGCGACATACTGAGACTCTGTCTCAAAAAAAAGAAAAGTACCAAATAATTCTCGGAAGGTATGGATCAAAGTGTCATTTTCCCTTTATGATTATGGATAATCCCAATCTATGGTCATTGAATATCCAGGGAATATTGTTCACTGCCAGGAAAATACACTATCGGGTAATGAAAGGAAGAGGGCATTTGATGACTATATTGGTACCCTTGTTTTAAGCCAGGTGCCTATGAACTATTTAATCTCATGACAACAAAAGTAATAAGGGTATAAATGAAAGAATACATCTGTGCCATATCTAGTATTCAGGCTTATGTGTATATATATATTATGATCTTACATTATAATTTTCTATAGTGATGGAAGTATATGTTTTCCCTTCCTACCCAGAATGTGTGCCTCAACAATTAAGACCATTTTTCTTTATCATTTGTATTCCTCAGAGATTTCTATTAAAATGCCCAAATAGTAGATACCTAGTAAATATTCATTCGACTGTTAATGTGGAAATGGTTATTTATTTATGTATTTTTATTTTTTGAGACAGAGCCTCAACCTGTTGCCCTGGGTAGAGTGCTATGGCATCATAGCTCACAGCAACTTCCAACTCCTAGACTTAAGTGATTCTCTTGCCTCAGCCTCCCAAGTATCTGGGAATATAGGCACCCACCACAATGCCCAGCTATTTTTTTGTTGTAGTTGTCATTGTTGTTTGGCAGGCCCGGGCTGGATTCAAACCCACTAGCTATGGTGTATGTGGCTGGCGCCTTAGCTGGTTGAGCTACAGGTGCCGAGCCAGAAATAGTTATTTAATATAAAGTTTTTCAAGAAGTTATTGAAAATTATGCTAACTATACTGGCTTGACAGTAAAAATCCACTTCAATATGTTAACATTGATAAAAATAATACGTGTTTTTAAAACTAGAGCATTGTGTAGTTTATCAGTAATCAGACTTGAATCACACTTTAAGTCCAAGTAAAGAGTAGTAGGGAAATATCTATTTTGAATACAATATATATTAAGAAAATTTTTGCAAACATGTGGTTAGGTAGGTGTATTCTTAAAGAAGAAATCATGTAAAATACTAACAGGTTAGGATTTTGTTTGGTCTTTTCAGACTTGGGTGATTAAAAATTAAGAAAGGATGAATCTCTTTATTAAGGTGACGGATATTACATTACTTAAAAGAGCACTGAATAGTGAATGGAAAGTTGAGGGTTTTTATTCTCTCTCAAGTAATTTTTCTTTTCATTTTTTTTTTTTTTTTGAGACAGTCTCACCATGTCACCCTTGGTAGAGTGCTGTGGCATCACAGCTCACAGCAACCTCAAAATCTTGGGCTTAAGCAATTTTCTTGCTTCAGCCTCCCCAAGTACCTGGGACTACAGGCATTCACCGCAATGCCTGGCTATTTTTTTGTTGCAGTTGTCATTGTTTGGCCCAGGCTGGGTTTGAACCCGCCAGCCTCAGTGCATGTGGCCAGCACTATAACCACTGTGCTACAAGCACGGAACCATAATTTTTTTACATTACTGAATTTTCTAAATCCTGGGTCAAGTACATTCACAAATGTACTAACCGATCTACATCTAAGTTGGAGAATACTTGAAAAACATTAGTATTTCTTGAACCTAGTCCTGTTTGGTTTCTGACACTAAGTGTCAGGCACGTGGTGAAATATGGATGGTTTTTATGAATTGTTTCTTGTTCAGATGAGAGATCTCCAGCTGCTCAGTATGTAGACCTACTGCTGAACCCCGAGCGCTACACCGGCTATAAAGGGACCTCTGCGTGGCGAGTGTGGAACAGCATCTATGAGGAAAACTGTTTCAAGTAACTGCAGGGGCCGGGGCAGGAGGAGGAAAGGGAGGGTGGAGCAGAGGGGCACATCTGTGTTGGAATAAAAAAATCAGATGTAAAAGTCACACCATTTAATGTTTGGATATTAATGTTTTCTTTTTCAGGCCTCGATCTGTTTATCGTCCTTTAAATCCTCTGGCACCCAGCCGAGGTAGGTTTTTCACACATACATTTTCATGCTTTTAGATGTTATTTATAAAACATCTTTGCAACCAAACTTTACGCTGAAAATTTTTTCAGTTATTTTATATTTTTTCCTAATTTTATTGACAAAAGTATATAACATTAGTTCTAGTCAAATCTCAAGATTTCTTTACATGTTTTAGATAACTACTGTCATTTATCAAGTGTCTCCCACATGCCAGACCCTAAACGAGAAGGGTTTTTACCCTAAAGGCTTTTTATTTGCCTTATAAATCAACCTGCTTCCTCATGGCAGCCTAGGAATATTTGAAAATATGCCATGTCAATCAAAGCCTTGGTAAAATAAGCAGCCTTTCTAATTCTGTCTGGAGTTTCTCCCAGCAAGGTTAAGGAAAACCTGAGCGGTCAGTGGACTCATCCAGATGGTCAGTGTGTTGACTTCAGTCACAGTGGGGGAAACGGGTCTCTGTGGGTCTCTTCAGGGGCACCACTGGTCCTATTTCCTGACTTCTGTGGCGCCTAGCATTCTTTCAGTGGCTTTTTAGCATCTGCGAGTTGTAAGGCCACAGAGACTGTGGCAGTCACCTGGGCCACCTGGGCCTCCTGGAGCAAAGTAGAAAACACAATGGAGATAACCAAGCTCGGCAGGCTGGCGCGAGACACAAAGACCCCACCAGACTGTGGGGGGCTGGCGCCTGGCTGCTGCCTCTAACTGGACAGTTGCTACTCCAGTGTCCCGACTACCTGAACTAGAAGCTTTATGAATTAGAATATGTGAGTAAGCCACATATAGCAGAGATTTCCTGGGGACCTCCTAAAAATCTACATGTCCAGGGACTATCCATACTAATTAATTCAAAACCCTTGGTATTTTTTGAACCCTTTAGTTTAGGTGGTTCTAGTATGCAGCCAGGTTTTAGAACCATTGGCTTATCCCAGTTCTTCTCAAACTAAGACTTGTTAACGTACAGGTTCTGATTCTGCAGGTCTTGAGTGAGGCCCAACATTCTGACAAGTTCTGGGTACTGCCTGGGATACTGACCCGTGTACCGCACTTTGAGTGGGAAGAACATAGAGAAGTTTCAGAAACTTGGGCTGCCTTCAGCAGTACTCTAGAAATGTGGCTAATGTGAAACCAAATTTTAAATTTTAATTAATTTTAGTTCATTTAGATTTTAAAAACTGACACAATATAAAATGTTGCCATTAAACAGAACTTTATTGTTTTGGTATGATTGCTTGCATCATGTAATGTTGTGTGTCACAGGACATGAATACATTTTACTTATTAGAAAATTTTTAAGTTGTATATGTGCCTGGCGTTATGTTTCAGCAGGACAGTATCGCTGTATATTCTCAGAAACCAAACTCTGGCAGCAACCCTGTAATGGACCTAGCATTCCAATTTTTCCTTAGACTGAAATTGATTTTTAAGAAATTGAATTTCCTGGTGTAAATTTGTATCTTTTTAGACATTTCGAGAGCCAGTAGACTTGGAAATATTAAATGCATAGATTGTGTTTGCATACTCAGCCTATCCCCGTGGGGCAAATAAGCTTTTTCCCAAATTCATTTTGAAACTGCCTGGAGAAGGGGATTAGGTCATGGAAAGGACATGGTGGCTTCTTATCCTTTGTCTCTTTTATTACTTTCAATTCATAACTTTCCTGTTTTCAACTTAAATGTTTTAATTACACAACATTTTATAAAAATTAAAGTAGTATAGAAGGTATAAATTCAAAAGGGAACACTCTTCCCCAACCCCAATTACTGTTCCATAGGACACAGTTTGGAAGGCATTCTTCCAGACATTTACCATGGCCACTTACTTTTAAAGCAGTTCACTTAATAAAACTCTGATGTTATAGTAACTTCCACATTATGATAAATTAGAGACCATAAACTCCTGGAAAGATGAGGAGAGGAAAGAAATTGCTCTGTAGAAAAAGATGGAAGGAGGAGAAAAGAAGAAAACAAAATTTTATTAAAGAAAGACAAAAGAGTAGGTGAGGGGAAGGAGAATGGGCCCTAGCTGTTACAGGAGTGCTCCATAAAGTGATCAAGTAGCTCTTGCTGATGCCGTCTGTGTCCTGTCGCCGTTGAAAGTGGTGATTAACAGCTCCTCTTCGGTTATCTGATTTTCTTCATTTTTTTGAAAGACAAGGTCTTGCTCTGTAGCCTACATTGGAGGACAGTGATCATAGGTCACTGCAGCCTTGAACTCCTGGGTTCAAGCAATGCTCCTGCCTCAGTCTACTGAGTAGCTAGGGGTTATTTTTTATTTATTATAAAGATGGGGGTCTCACTATGTTACACAAGCTGGACTTGAACTCCTGGCCTCAAGCCATCCTCCCGCCTTGGCCTCCCAAATTGCTGGGATTACAGGAATGAGCCACTATGCTTGGCCATGTCGTCTTTTTTTTTTTTTTTTTGAGACAGAGCCTCAAGCTATCTCCCTGGGTAGAGTGCCATGGCTTCACTGCTCACAGCAACCTCCAACTCCTGGGCTCAAGTGAGTCTCCTGCCTCAGCCTCCCAAGTAGCTGGGACCACAGGCGCCCACCACAACGCCCAGCTATTTTTTGGTTGCAGCCATTATTGTTGTTTGG